>JARVJO010050848.1:0-20755 GCA_031762555.1 Cynodonichthys magdalenae | reverse complement strand
CCCGAGCCGCAATCCGCTTGGACTGCCGATACCTATCAGCTGCTTCCGGAGTCCCACAGGCCAAAAAGACCCGATAGCCTGACAGCATCCCTCACCGCCGGTGTCCAGCAGCGGGTTCGAGTAGAGTAAAACACTAAACATAGTACAATTACTGAGCTGAAAGTAAAACACTGAACACAGTACGATTACTGAGCTGAAAGTACAACACTGAACACGGTACGATTACTGAGCTGAAAGTTCCTCCATAAGTTTAAAAAGTGAAGAAACAGGAGGTCTTAGGAAACATTTTTTTAACCTTCTGGGTTTTTTTTTTCACCCAACTTCCTGTTTCTTTACAGACTCAAACCGGCACAGAGAGACGAAATCAAACGTCCATAAAAGAAACGGTGGATGAAGAAATTCATTACGGAGAATTGAATTTCTCTAATCCGAGGACGAGGATTAACCCGCCCTCCAGCAGCACACCTGAACAGGAGACGGTCTACTCCCGAGTTAATGTGTGTGCACAGGATCTCTACGCTCAAGTCAGGATAAAATGAACTCCTAATTTCTTTCTTCTGTTTCAGTTCTGCCTTTAAAATGTCTTAATGTGGGAAAGGATGAATTCAGTTTTCACCCATTCAACCTTTACCAGCTGCTGATGATTTTTGTTTAAACCACATCTATAAAGAAGCATCAAAAAAAGGGGAAATCTTTGGTCCTTTAAGACTTGCTGTGCTCACATTTAGTGGTTTTTCGTTCAGGAAGTTACAAAATTAATAATAACTGATGCTGGTGTTTACTGAACCAAGTTTCCATTTCAGTTTTTTTCAGATGTAGAAACAGTTTTCTATATAATTCAGTTTTTTAAACTAATTATTGATGTTCAAGAAATTTAATTGGACAATTTATGCAACTTTTCAAACCTTTCCACTCAACTTTGTGCCAAGATTGATGACTTTTGACTAAAGAGGAGGGGGATTATCTGGGTTGTTATCAGTGTAATGGCCAGCTTCTCTGATGGTATGGGAGTACATGGACATCCTACACATCTGGAAAGGCTCCAGTATCTGCATGTTTGTTCCCAACCAGCAAAAACAAACTTCTAGCAGAAAAATAGAGTCAGCACAGCATTTTCACACTAAATATAAAATATTCAAACAGGCTGAACTTAACTTTAGGTTATTTTATATAAGTGTGAGCGGACGACACACAGCTGCCAGGTTGAGGTCTATAATTTGCAAATCTGCTTCGTGATAATAATAGAACATTTCTGACGTGTAGAAAAAAGAAGTGTAAATTAAAAACTCTTTCAACTTTATTTAAAAGTGACATAAATGTGCTAAAAGCAAAAATTAAAAATAGTATAAAGTTTTGTTGTTTTCAAAGTAAACTGAAAAACTGAATTAGTCAATATGATTAAATATTACTGGAGACAGACAGAAGGGGAACTTTTTTAGAATAAATTAGTCAGTCTGGTTTCAGGGAGATATAATCAATCTTGTTTCATAAAAGGAACCACCAAGTTACCCATTTTTCATATTTAGATTTAAAGAATCGAGTGTTTTTAATGTTTGTTTTATTATTTTAAAACACCTGCTGAGTCATTAGTTTTCTGGGTACATTGAGCTGTTTTAATATATGTTCAATTTGGTCAGTAGTTTGACAGTTGGGTTTTGTAACTTTTATTCTTTTTAAACTTTTTTAAACTATAACAAAATAATAAAATTCCTCCATTGAAATACAAGCAGATCTTTTTGATTCATTTGAAAGCTGCTTCAGTCTGTTTATGATACTTTTAGCTTTTTATTTATCACTCTGGCACCTTTAGCTCTTAACTAGCATAACTACTGTCAGTGTTTAGCTATTTTTAACTACAGTGTTACTATATTTAGCTTTTAGCTGCCATTTTCGTAATTTTAGTTTTTAGTAATCATTTTGTTAGTTTTAGGTGTTATCTCACTTTTTTTCTTTTACTGAACAGTTGCTACTTTAAGCTACTATTTTGCTCCTACTACTGTTCTGATACTGTGTTGCTATAGTTAGCTTTTTACTATTTTGCTTTTGTAAATTTTCAGATATCGTTTTGCTTTTTTTTAGTTCTTAGTTGTCTTGCTTCTTCTATCTTTTAAACTATGCTCTTTTAACTCATTGCTATAATTAGCTTTTAGCTGCCATTTTGCTCTTTTTAGCAACTGACTACAGTTTTTCTACCTTTACCTACTGTATTGCTAGTTTTAGGCATCATTTTGCTAATTTCTTCCTCTTACAGCTACTGTACTTCCATTTTTTACTAGTGTTGCTATAATTAGCTTTTAGCTACCATTTTCTCCTTTTAGCTACTGACTACTTTTCATTTACCGTTGCTACTTGTAGATATACCACTTTGCTCATTTCTTCCTTTTAGCAACTGAACTTCCATTTTTAACTATGGTGTTAATTAGCTTTTTGCTACCATTTTGGTTACTTTATCTTTTCCTTAATTTGCTTTTTTAACCTTAGCTATCATTTTGCTTTTTTAAATTTTCAGTTATTTTGCACGTTTTAGCTTTTAGTTGACTTATTTGCTCTATTTAGCTTTTTTCAACAGTTCTATTAACTTGGTTTGCTACTTTTAGCATTATTTCACTCTTTTAACCTTTAGCTACCATTTTGCTTTTTTTAGCTATTAGCTACAGTTTGTGTACTTTAACCTGTAGAATTCTTAAAGCTGTAAAAAATAAAATGTTAACTGCAATGCAATGTTAAATGTTAACATTTAAATCCTTATTTTCTTTTAGATGCTTATCTGATAACATCACAAAATGAAAAAACAAAGAAAAAGGTCAATTATTTTTATTTTTCCATTCTTTAAAACAGCGTAAAACTTAGAAAAATAAAAAGTTTAAATCTTTAGATATATCACAGATTGTTTACATGAGTTGCATTCATTATTACCTCAGTTACAATATGTTTTTTCAGGTTTAATGTCCAAAACATCAAAGAAGAAAAAAATTAAAATTATATAGATACCCAGAACACACCTTAAAGAAAAGATTTCATCTCCACATTCATGTCTTATTACAAACTTTAAAAGCAGCAGATTTATCTGAAAGTGAAACAGATTATCCTAAACATTTATTTCTGTTTATTAACTTTTGTTGATTTAATCTGATTTAATGATCCAAACTGACATCACCACAACAACTGAAGTGTTTAACAGAACTAAACTCAGAGGTTAAATGATGATGAAGATGACTGTTAGAATTAAATCCTTATAAAGTGCCAAACAGTTGGTTTTTTTTGTGTGTGTCACTGACGTCTAATACGTCCCAGAAACACCTTTAAGTGCCATTTTTCTCCTCACTCATTGCTGCCGAAGGTTTCCTAACAAAAGATTTCAGGACATGAATTCCAATCTTCATCTTTTAGACGCAGACCTGCAGGATTCACATGAAAACAACAAGAATGAGACTCAGTTCGTTCAAAAATGCAATAAAGATCGATTTAAAAGAGAAATAAAAATACCTGAAACAAGTGGCTGTGAAGATTTTACATATCTGATTCTGCAGGGAGAGAAAAAATGAGTTAGGAATAATAAAAACATCTTAAATTTAAACACAAAAATCATCTAATGTTGATAAGCTTTAAGTATTTAAACAACTTAATTTCTTAAAGACTAGTTTGAGTTCTGTGGACTAAAAGGGTTAATGTGTGTCAGGGTTTCTGGAACACGTACCCCATTCGAATGTGTTGGTGTCTCCCATGTGGGTCACCCGGCACAGGAACTTGTCCCCGTCCTTCGGAGTGAAGGGCACGTGTTTGGTCAGGTGGTAGTGCCAGTTCTCCTCGAAGGCCAAGTCCGTCTGTTTGGAGGCAGGGATCTCCACTCCGTTCCTCAGCAGGTCGATGCGGATTTCTGGTGGGTGGAAACCGCTGACGTGGCAGATTAGGACATTCGACTCCCCGACCTTTCCCGGGTTGCGGCTGTACACCTGGACCTTTGGTGACGCTAAAGAGAAAACAGAGAAAGTGTAAGACTTTCAGAGTCTAAACAATCACTTCTTATGCTTCTTTTAGCACAAATATCTAAAAAAAACTGCTTCTAATTAATTTATTTTAAATTCAATTAAGAGATTCTAATGAGGCAACAGTTTAGAATTTCAACCAAGTTCTCTACAAAATCCTCTCATAGTTTCATCATGACTACATCCTCAGAATGCTGCTTGTACTGATTGACACCAGCAGGACCAGCTGGACCGGTCTGGTCAGAGGAGAGACACCTGCCATCGTCTTAGGATCTCAAAAATGTTAAAATGTGTGTTTTTCTGACCAGCTGAAAACAAATCTGTGGTCGTGGTTTAATTAGGAATAACATTCAGAACATACGAGGTGTTGAGCTGCCCTCTTGTGACGACAGTTTCAGTAACTTGTACATTTAATTTGACTGGTCATGAAGGGAATGTACTCTTCCTCATTCCTGCTTTGAACTGATACAGAAAAACAAAATACTTTGTCTTCAACTCATGTCAGTAATGTGACTTCATACAGGGTTTGCCTTTTCTTGAACTGCTCTGGCAGCAAAATCCTCAACACCTTTGACAACAAAAAAGCAGATTATAACACATCTATTTGACTGGCTTTTGTCATTTTTCGTGTTTTCATCTTAATTTTGGCTCACTTTGTTCCAGCCGCCTTGTTGTTGTTGTTGATTTAATCTACTGGAGTACATTTTGAAAAAGTCTGGCCTATAATAAATAATCCAGAAAAAACAAAAGACATTTGGCTTTTAAAATATATAATCAGGCAAACCCTGAAGTATATTTATTTAAGTTTTAATGGAACACATTATATGTTGTATGTGTCTAATAAAAACATAACAGGAAGTTATATTGAAGCACATGACAAGCTGGGGTAAACAAATCTGAAAAGGTACAAATTAACCAGCACCTTTTTACAGCAGATTATTGTAAACTTGCATCAGTTTTTATTTTATGTTCACAGATAATAAAAACACAAAGTATAGATTGCAATGATTATAAAATGAGAGCAATAATTAAATCTGGCTGACATCCAAAATGGGCTGGCTGTGTACCTCACCTTCAGAATGATACAGATACTGTACCTGTGTATTCTTTATAACACCTGGTCTTCATACAAATAGCTTTCAAGTCTGATCAAATACCATATAATCCTTATATTAAAAACTCCCACAACAAAATAACTCTTTACATTTTATTATTTAAAAAACGTGATTTGATATAGTTAGGTTAAATAAACGTATTACAATTATTATTATATAAATGTATATAAAATGTGTTTCATTATTTGGATCATATATGTTTATTTAATAATATTTTATCCCTAAACTTAGAAATCAACCACTTCATTAGTTATAAGTGGAAATGTGTTTGTTTATTAATGACGTCATGACCAACCTTCGTTTGACAAATTTCTTAAAGTTTGTTACTTTTGCCAAGCTCAGACACGATCACTTTTATTTATTTTAAAATAATAAAACATACATTTAGGATTAATCCTGTACTGTGGCCTAAAATTGCTGCGTGACAGTTCAAAGTCCTTTTCTTCCTCCTGGCAGCCATGTTTACAACAAAAACACACAAACAATTTTCAACTTTACCCAATTTCGCCGAGACGAAATGCGACACGCAGACCAATAAAAGGACGAAGACAAACTCCTTCATTGTTTCTCCCCCTTCAGACGGTCTCTATAGAAGAAATAAATGATTCCTTCTGAAATAAAATCGACGACAGATGTGCGTACCGAACAAAATCGAAAGTAAAAATGTAAAAAGAAATACTGTGCTGCGATACTTCAGGGCGGTGCTAGCAAAGCTAATCAAATCAGGCAACAGCTAGCAGTACACCCAGAGCCCTATAGAGAGACATGCACCCTGCCCAACTTGTCACGTGACCATTTTTCAACCAATAGAAAAATTAAAAGCGGCTGTTGCTAGGCAGAGTTTAAAACTTCTGACTTTTATTTTTCTTTTTGGTCTTGTGGAGTTTTATTGGCAGAATCAGAGCATTACCACCACCCAGTGGTGAAAGAGAGTATCGCATGCAATTATTTGCCAATAGATAGGCCGAAACATATTCTGGGTATAAAAGGGCAGATATTATAAGATTTATATTATAAGATTTATTCTACTTCTGCTACCTTTCATTTTATTTGATTTTTCAATAGCATGTTTTTGTTTTTAAAATGAATACATTTCTAAACAAAAATAAAATAATAAAAAAATAGAATAAAATAAAACAAAATAAATTTAGCTTGCTGCCATAGATATATAAATTTTACTATTTCATAAAGTACTGTATGAATTTGACTGTTATGCATTTGAACTTGTTTTTTTGTCTTTTTGTTTGTATTGTGCTCTGAGATTATCTTTGTTGTTATTTATTGCAATAAAAATAAACTAAATTGATATATTTATGTCTTTCATGAATTAATTGAATATATGTTATTTTGCTTACTATGACTGTACTTTGGTAATAACTAAGCTACTGTAGTATTCATATAATACATTAGGGAGAGAAAACAGCTATTTAACACATTGTTGTACTACTGTTTCTCCCTTAAAACCTATAAAAACAACAGATTTGAGGGAAGTCTGGTCATGAGTGGGTTAGTTTTATGTCTAATTAACTTTGTTTCAATTCTCCTGCTGTTACTTGAGACTATATTTGAAGGCTTTTGTTTGAAAGCAGCTTATCTCATAAAGAAAACTGGTTAAGCGGTTGTCTGTCATGCTGGTTCTCGTCATGCAGCATTCCATGTTTCTCAGTTTATTTTAAATCCAAGCTGCCTTTAGCTGTGGATGTTCAGGAAAACCTTACTCGTCTTGTTTTACGATCCGTCCTGCCTGCTCTCCTTTTCTCATTGAGTCTGGTTTCCTTGATGAGATTTCATAGATCTGTTTTTTACTTTGAGTGCCGATGGTCCAGGTGAGTAAAATTATGATTTCCTTGTTAAAACAAGTATACATTTTTATTAATTGGGAAAGCAGAGCATGTGGGCTGTTGTTTTGAGTCATCACACCTGTAGTATTGTTGCTTGTTGGATGGTAAATAAACAGTTAACTACATGTATTTGACTTCCTGTTGGTTGTAGATATGAGGAGGATGTGGAAAAACCTCAGATCTTCAATATTACAATTTATTTAGGAACTAAAACACTAATATTGAAGAAAAGTGGAAGTCATGAAGTTAACAGTTTCAAATGAGTTAATTTTCAGTGTTTCTGCAGAGATCTCAACCTTAAGTTGAGAAAACTGCAGCTTTTTTCTGGCATTTTAGCTGATCTGTCTCACTTTAAACAGCTAAAAAATGTTGCTTAAGGCTGATTCTTTTTGTTCACGTTAATAAGAAGTGACATGGATACTAAAATAAGCAACACTTTAACACTTTATAGAAACTAGATGCCAGCATGATTACCTCAAATTAATAAATATTACATTTTGTTTGTTTGTTTTGCTCAAACCTGTTTGTTAGTAAAATATCTCATGAACTGAGTTCATGAAACTTTCAGAAATTAATCACTGGGTGCACGTCTACAACTAAGTCCGTTCTGCCACAGCTGAGTTTAAGTAATGCAAAAATGAATATAATTCTGTCAATATTTGAAGTATTGAGCTGAAACTTGGTGTGGTGGTAGCTGAGAGTCATCTCCAGCAGATACTCTGAACTGATTACACCAGCGCTTTGTCAAAACTTTGGCATGCAGAAAGACAGGTGATTTACAGTACATTCCTTCAACAGTGGCTCATATTTTTTCTGAGTAATATTAAGACATCAATGGGTTCATTTTGTTTAGTGAGTCAATGTGTGCTAAAGGTGAAGAACTGGCAAAGGAGGAGCTTCTTTTATCACCACGAGGCGTCATATTAAACCACGACCCTGTCAGATCGATCTAATTTTATCATGTCATTAACAACTGATGAAATGGACAAATAGGTTTCGTTTGTTTTGAGTGAGAGGATTTTGCTTTACTGGTCTGTTTACTTTCACATATCATGGTTGGTTAACCAACTAGAATCCTGTAGTTTTTACTCCTCTATGATCGTAACTCAACAAATCCAAAAACTGATCCTTTGCATCCTTCATACCATCCAAACTGTGATGCAGAGTTAGTTTCATGTTTGGATATTTAACAGTACTTGTCATCTAAAACTGCAGGAACCTGTTCAGCTGAGGTGTTCAAGATGTCTACAAGGTCCATCGTACCTCCAGAAATTCCCCCAGAAGCGAGAGTGGATGAAGTTTATGAAGCCATGAAGATAGGCCTTCAGTAAGCACGCTCACTACCAGAAACTTTAACTTTGAAATCACCTAAACTCCTCCAAACCAAAACTTCCTGTTTGTTCTCAGGTTCTTCCTCCAAGTTTATCAAACAGATTTGGATAAAATCAACGATGAAATAAATAAAGCTAAAATGAACTCCAGACTGGTATGTTGTGGCAGTTCTAAGGTTTGCCAGTAGTGTTTCCTTTACATACAGACACTGACTTGATGTTTTTTTCTTCTTCAGGAGTCTGTTTATGAATTTGATCAGGTGAGCTACTACGAATTTATTAAATGTTTCTCTTTTAGTCTTACAGACTACAAAACATACGAGAGAGACTCGTACAAATAAAACTAATGAGTAGACCAACCTGAATAGTTCTGACTCTGTTCCCTTTTCACAGCAAGCGCAGGTGATCCAGAAGTACATAGGCTGTTTAGAGGTTCACTACGTCAAGGTAATTATTACCAGATGGCAGAGGACCATGTCTGTCAATCTCTCTGTGCTTGTTAATAAATGGACATTCATTTTTTTTTACTTTTTTTTCTCAGACTGAGGAGATTTACAAAGCTTACCGCGAGAAGAGAAAACTGAGAGACGAGGCCAACAAGGTGATAAAGGAATGCAAAACCACTCCAGGAACTAAAGAGGCCAATAAGAGTTTGGTAAAGGCTAGTAACGACTTCAAAAAATACTCGGAGGTGAGATCAACTGGACGCGTCAAATTAACAAAATTTCTGCAAAACACAAGTTAATTCAAAGAAAAGTGTGATAAGATTCAGGGTCATCAAAAAATGGACATTAAAGAACCAACAATAAGAGCTAATTAGCTGTGGGCACTAGAGGTTAAGAAATGTACAGTTGAGCATCATCTGCATATGAAGGAAGTCTATGAATCACAGGCCTCAGTGGTAACATAAACAGAGGACCGAGGATACACCCCTGTGGCACACCACAGATAAGGACAATGACGTACGACTACCCTGAAAGATTGAGGAAGTAGGTTGGTAACACTTGAGTTGTAACCAGAGAGAAACATGCGAGGCAAATTATAGGATGGACTGTGTATTAGACATACATATAAACAAGACAGAAATTCATGTGTGCTGTCATTGTAAACTAGAAGAAACTAAATGACTGTATTCCTGATTCTCTCTGTAGGGCATGAATGCAAAGGAGAAAGAGCTACAGAAACAGCTGGGGGAGTTCTCCATTAAAATGAAAGGTAAAAGTTAAATATTGTTCACAATCAGATTACAACTAATAAAAAAAACAATTAAAAAAGCAAATAGTAATCATAAAATAGACCAAGGTACATACCAGATACATACATGAAGCTAAATGTACCTGGTTGTTGCCTGGAACTATCTGATATCTAAAACCTGATAAAACCTGGTATGCATTAGCTTGTGTTTAGTATTTACCTTGTACATATCCAAAATGTTCCTAATACATATTTTGTACTAATGTAGTAAGTACCATACATTACTTACCCAATATGTATCTGGTAAATACCTATACGTACCTGGTATTATGGTATGTACTGGGTACGTATGATATTAACAGAATGTATAACTGGTGTGTATCCAATATCTGGTAAGGATCAGCTTGTATTTAGTATTTATCCAGTATGTACCAGGTACATTATGGTACATACTGAGTATGAACATGGTAAACACCTGGAATTAACTTGTACGTACTGGGTATACAGTATTCACAGATTATGTATCTGGGATGTACCTGATATATGTGTATCTGGTACATAATTTGTATTTACCTGGTTCTCATATGGTACATACCTGGTATGCACAAAGGAACGTACCCTGCAAACAAGTCACTTCAAGTCACTTCCCATCAGAGCTTATTTATTGTAGGTACCAGGTACATAACTGGTAAGTACCAGGTAAGTACCAGATGTGTCATCACAGCTAATCAACTGCAAAAATGGTTGTAACTTATTCAGGTTTATAGACCCTGAAATAAAAGTGTTTGTTCCCACCTGTTTCTCAGGACTTGCTGGATTTGCCAGATTGTGTGCCGGTGATCAGTATGAGGTTTGTCTCTGTTTTATTTTCTCATTTTCAGATACTTCATTGCTCATGCTGTAGGTTGACCAGCTATAATTTGATGTGCGTCACACTGAGCATGACATTTCCTAGACTTTAAATAAAAACACTGTAACATCCATGTGTAAACACAAAAAAACGGTACGCGTCTTCCTTTAGATCCTTATAAAATACGGTCGGCAGCGATGGAAAATGCATGGAAGTATAGAAGTCAATGCCAAACAAATGTGGGACAATGACCAGATGACGTTTTTCCCAATGATTCACGAGTTTATTTCCGTGAAGGTTTGTGACCGACGATCTTTTCTAATCACTTTAATCAGATTTACGTTTGGTTTTAATGACCTTCATGGTTTCCCAGGTAACAGAGATAAGGAGCGTAACCAACCACGTGGTTGTAGGAAATATCTTCTGCGAACCTAAAGACCTGTTTGCTCCACGATCGAGGACAGTTGCTGTGGACATTAACGAGTTAGGCACTCTGAAACTTGTCCTCGAGGTCACATGGAAGTGAGTTTTGCGACATGTTCTGTGTGAACCGATGCATTGCAGAGTATTTTCTTTATTTGAACATAAACACAATGTTATTTACATTGATTTGTTGTTTTGTGGATTAAGCTGCGTACAGGATCCAACCCCTGGTCCAGTCTCAGGTCCAGTCTCAGGTCCAGTCTCAGGTCCCCGTCCATCACCAGGTTCTCCTCTAGTCTCATATGTGAGTTTATCTCTGTATTTAATGTGTAAACCTCCTCATATATTGTTGGTTGGAAACTCTGAGAAATATCAGTGGAAGGTTTTTTCTAATATTTTATTTGTCAGTTTGTTGTTTAGCTATTCTATGGTAATTAAGCTGTTTATCTTCAGCTCATTCAAAAAACGGGCGACATTACTTTTGGTTTTTGTAACATTTATATTTTTCAGAATATTTAACCGTGTTTATAAATATTTTCCCACAGAACTCTTGCTTGATTTTTTACTTATACTTCTTTTAGCTATTGTTAGCTTTAAGCTATTGTTTGATAACGTTAGCTTTCAGCTAGCCTAATGCTAACTTTAGCCGTAAGCTACTGTCCTGTAAAGTTTTAGCTTGCCTTTTGCTACTTTTACTTTTTAGCTAGACTTTTACATTGATTTAGCCTTTTGCTAAATTCAACTAATTTTTCTACTTTTAGCTAACCTTTTAGCTTTAGCTTTGAACTAATTTGCAAGTTTTTGCTTTAGCTTTTGGCTAGCCATTTGCTATGTTTAGTTTACATTTTCTAATTTAGCAACTTTTAGCCATCATTATGAAAATGTTGGCTTTAGCTTTATGTGTAAGCTAATGTTTTGCTAGTGCTTTTTTTAGCATTTAGCTCGTGTTCTGTTACTTTTTTTTGACAGTTTAGTTGGCTTTGGAATTTCACAGAAAATGCAGTTAAATAAAAAAAAATCCCTCCTGTACGTTTGATTAGATTTGGTTCTTGTTTTTTAACAAGTTTTTTCAATTTATAGGCTTGAAAAAGGATACCTATGATGTTTTATGTGTGTGGTTTATGAAATGACATTCATGTTATATCGATTTTTGGAGATTTGAGTTCATTTCTCCTTTAAAATATAAATTAAACTTAAAATAAAAACAAAAAAATCCTCTTCAGTATTAAAAACTAGCATTTTGAGTGTCTGCATCAAATAACTGGTTCCTAACCGGTCGGACAAAAACTGCAGGTTAATGGATTTTACAGTGAGAGTTTTGTTTTTCTGTTTATTTTATGTTGAACTTTAACAAACGTCTCCTTTAGAGCCCGAGCCCATCCAGAGGCTCACAATCATCTGGATCATCAGGACCAGTAGGCCCGCCCACCCTCAGTCCTCTGCAGCTTCAACAAGTAAGACCCCCGTCACAGATTGTAACTCACAATTCAGGACATTCTTGTACATTTTACAACCATATTTATAAAAACACCAACACATTTTATTTTTTCTGCGAACCAAACAGGATCAACACCTTCAGTCGGTGGATCCCCCGGCACGTGTGAAAGCAAAATGTTGGCCCAGAGACGGTGTGTTGGTGGACACGGGGCTGCAGGACGCTCTGGAAATTGTAATTTCCTCTCTAGGCGAATACACAAGACATTTATCTGATTTAAGGATGCTGGAAAACGAGCTGAAGCTGCTGCAGGACGCTCTGAAGGTAAAGCTGAGGAACGACTGAAGATCAGAAAAAGTCGTATTTGCTGTTGCAGACATGCTTTCATTTAAACAGAGGCTGATAACCTGTAATATCTGGGCTCTGTGTGGAACTTTAATCCTTCTCAGCTGTGTTCTGACTGCACCTTTATGTGTGTTGATGCAGGGCTGCAGGAACGGACCCCCTCCCAGCAGGCAATCACAAATGTACAAAGCAGCAGGGTAAGAAAATAGTTTGCATTAAAGCAGAAACTGCAGATTAGGATTAGAGTCATACCCCATTCCTTTCATTTTTTAGTGATATTTATTTATAGTTTGCAGATTTTCTGAAGCTTTTTTAAAATTTACTTTGCTTTTTGCTACAAATTTCAACTCTTTAAAAATGAACTTGTTGGTTCTAAAACCCTTTATTTTCCTGTCAAACTGTTTTATCTTTGGTATTTTTTACAAGAACAGATGTTTTTTTGTGACAAGATGCTGGTAGCAAAGAACCTAAAGATATAATTTAAAACAGGTTCTTTGTGAAGCTGTATCTTTCGACACATCACTGGTTCATTTCTTGAGTTTAGGAGTCTTTTCATTCCTGAGTGACTCAAAGGTCAGAATTAGGTTCAACAGAGAAAATATTAAAAACTGATCAAGTCCTGGACTGAAACTGAGCAAATAAAAGCAGCCAAAGTCCAAGAAAAAACATTGAAAGACCATCAGAAAGCCTGAAGAACTGTTGATCTAGACCACTTTAACTTAAAGCAACTTATATTGCTCTAGATTTAATCACAGCGTCACAAAATATGAGACTAATATACCAACATGTTTTTGGATTTTTGTTCTCTTTCTGCTTTTCTTTCAGAAAAACATTTGATCGTTAATGAGCATGGTTTTTTTTTAAATCATACAAACCCTTCAAAGATCAATTTAATTTAATTAACACCATTTTCAAGTATTTTATCTTTAAGTATTAATAAAGTTGAAATGTGACAAGCAGAAAACAAAATCATAAGTAAAATCAAATTTAAGAGCTCTAAGCATTGGAGGTTCCTGAAGTGGTCTGAAGCGAACTGTATTTTGTCTGCAGAAACCATTCAGAGTTCATCAATGAGGATCTGTACCTTCAGCCGTCTCCCGTCAACACGCCCCCACAGGGTCGAGGCCGGGACAGGACCTCCACACCCCTCACCACCGGCTGCACCAGACTGGACCGCTCGCTGGTCCTCCACCTGAGGAGCTGCAGCGCTCAGCTGGAGGTAGGACTTCTTCTAAACCCCATCAGTCTCTTGGAGCCAACAGGAGGGTTAAACCATTTATCACTTATTAATATGTGTTGTTATTAAGTCTTATTATGGAATTATCAGTAACATAAAAGCACAAGTTACAGTTTGTGAGTTTAGACATCAAAGGTTCTTGTAATTAAAGTTAAAAAATAACAGCTCTGTGATGAATCCGGTTTTAACCAATTAAAGATGGAGGAGGTTTTGTTTAGTTGGATCAACCTTTGCCAGGATGATGGTTGCTGATGTTTCCCATTAATGTGCGCAGCATCTGGGTGTGTCTGGTCCTCTGCAATGTCGAGCGACGTACGCCCTGGACAAGCTGCTGAGAGAGGCCCGCGTCTTTAAAACCATCCGTCACATCATCAGGGATGACCCACACCAGCTCAAACACCCTGCTGAAGGTACAATAACCTGATATCTCATGAACCATCAGATAAGCTCTAAAGAAAACTCAGAAGTAAATTAGATGATTTCTTAAAAGTTGGCCTCAAACGTCAACATAAACAAAGAAAACGGGACAAAACAGCCTTAAAGAGGATGTAAATGTGTTTGTTTTAGAAGGTTTAGTTTATGTTTTTACAAACTAATCTCACCGCTTTGCCTCTGACTTCAGTAAATAAACACTTTGTAGCTTATATCTTATAAAAAAAACTACATTCTGTATTGAGCTTTGTTTATTTATTGTTAAAATGACAGTAGGGTGGGCGTATTGATACTATTAATACCAATTTAAAATGCATCATGCTAACATTACTGTGCATACTGAGCTGCTTTTCTAACTGAGACAAAACAAAAGATTTAATCAAATTTATAACTATGTTGTCGGTCGACAACCTCAAACATATTTTTATCACGACCAAACTAATTTATTTATATGCCTTTTCCCTGATAAATCCCCATTCGAACTCAACACCTAACTTACCTTGTTTTACTTGATCTATTTTTTTATCTTTAATAAGTTTAACTCTGGATTTTCCCTAAGCCGCTATTTAGATGTATAGATTTTGTTTTCTTTACATTTAAAATTAGTTTATTATTAATCACAGAATCTGTTACTACCTGTAGTTCCTGACTTTGTTCTCACAGTTGGAATCAAAGCCATAGAGTCATCTGCGTACATAACAGCTAATGCATTTTTCAAGCAAAACAGAAAATCATTTGTAAAAATTGAAAAAATCACTGGACCGAAACAACTACCTTGAGGTACTCCATAAGAAACAGATTTTATTCATCTTGCCCACCGGCAATGGAATTTATGTTTTTGTTGTGTTTTTGATGTCGATAGGTTTATATTTTTGTTACATTGTTGCTTTTTGTTATTTTGTATTACTAGTTTTTTCTTAAACAGTTGTGTGTTTTTTATTCTTTTACATCTGTTACATTGTAGTTTCTTAATACAAAAAATGTATTTGCTGAAAATCTTTTGTCCTGTCTTTTATCTAAATCAACTACTAAACGCAAAATATCACATAATTATTTAATGAACATGACAAATATTGGAATTGGCAGTACTTGCCCTGTATTTACTTGGTTTTGGATCAGTACCAAAATTCCTAATCTCGCCCGCCCATGACACAAAGAATAATTCAGCTTTTAACGCACACACAGGAGGCCGCTGATGTAAACACCCACTCGCCTTCAAAATAAAAGCACAGTGACAGAATGATTACGAGCCTCCCACCTCTAAGCGGTGAATAAAAAAAGTTTGTTTCCTGCTTGGTCTCTTGCAGTGATACCAGAACTGGACCAGTGTGTTGGTGCTGGGTCTCTGTGGGAGCAGTGTGTGGGGGATGACTGTCTGTACTGTGTCTCCACTAAAACGTTCATGAATACACTGTCCACGCTTTACTCCAGCATGCTGAGCGACAGAGCGGACACAGGTAAAACGTGTGTGTGCGTGGTTCATGCTGCTGTGTTTGTGTGCTACATTAATACTTGTGTTTTTCCAGTGCTTTCGTGTCTGGTTGAGCGAGTTCTGGAGCGGAAGTTTCCACAGCGAGGATTTAGAGGCGAGCCTGTCATGACTCTTTTCCAGCTGTGGAGTTATCTGGAGTCCAACGGCATCGGCGACATGGAGTTTCACATCATTGCTCTAACAGAAGAGGGTAAACACACGGAAATGCTTTGAATATTTTTGGCATCTTTCAAGTTTTAGTGTCAAAATCAAAATACCAGAGTAAGATAATGCAGGATCAACTTAATTTGAACTTTCCATCAGTGGAATTGGTCCAGAACCTGTTGTCGAAGGACCAGGATGTGATCACAGAGACCCTCCACCTTCCTTCAGAGTGCAGCCTGAAGAGGGAAGGGCTTCAAACCGTGGCAAAGTTACTGACAGATTCAAGAGAAAAGGTGTTGGCTTCTGCCAGCTCAGTGCTGAGGATCCTGGCTGGACAGCATAAGCAGAGAGAGCAGGTGATGGATGGATGGATGGATGGATGAATGAATGGATGGATGGATGGATGGATGGATTGGTAGGTAGGTAGATGGATGGATGGATTCTTATGTGGATGGATGGATTGGTAGGTAGAAGGATTGGTGGATTGGTAGATAGGTAGGTAGATGGATGGATCGATGGATGGATGGATGGATGGATGGATGGATGGATGGATGGATTGGTAGGTAGATGGATGAATGGATGGATGGATGGATGGATTGGTAAATGGATGGATGGATGGATTAGTAGGTGACTGGATGGATGGATTGGTAAATAGATGGATGGATGGAAGAATGGATGGATGGATGGAAGAATGGATGGATGGATGGAATGGTAAATAGATGGATGGATGGATGGATGGATGGATGGATGGATGGATGGATGGATGGATTAACCTCTCTGTACTTCTTCAGGCATTGGTGAACTGTTTGGAGATGTTGGAAGACGAGGATGTGGACACCAGAGTTTGTGGATGTAAAGCCTTAGCATGTCTCAAGGTAAAGACAGGCAGTTTGTCCAGCTCCTCCATCTTAAAGATATGTTTTCTGTGACTTGTTTATTGGAGTGTTCATATTCAAAGAGGGTATAAGCAAAACATAATATCTGCGCTTCAGAGTATGTTTTGTTGTACTCATGAGAAACTGAGCCTAAAAGAGGAATCATCACTGGACCATGGCAAAACTACAAACGAAAGAAGTCTAAAGGCAGTATCTGACCAGGCTCTGACTGCTGTGGCTGAACTAGTTGGCAAACTTCAAAATACCTCACAACATTTGAAACACAAGACTTTTCCTGAACGTGTTTCAATCAATATGGTCACAGATCGGTCACAAGGTCCTCATGTCCTTCTCATTTAAGTCTCAGTAGGTTTTAGAAGTCCAGAGCTGTATTTTGACACCTCCATCTTCCCAGGAAAAGATTAGGGGTGTAGGGGTAAGAGCTCAGTGTTCAGGATGCCTCCTGGTCACCTCTCTTTGGATGTTTTCCAAGCAGCATTCACTGAAAGAGACCCTGAGGCAGACCCAGAACTTGATGTATCCTGTCTGGCCTGGGAACACCTCAGGGTCATTGCTACACAAAGCTTTCTAACCAATCTCCAAAGCAAAAACATCCCTCATAATGAGCTCCTGTATCTTGACTCTATGGTATTCCATCAGAAATGTGTTGATTAAAGTATATAAAAACCTCATGAAAACATTTGAACTTGTCTTCTTTACTTCCGGAATGCAGCTCGTTACCAAAGCATTAAAGGTCTTTGGTCCTCTCAGCTGTTCTATTATTTTTTCATTTCAGGCTACAGAAAGCATCGAACAGCTGATGTATCTCTGCCAGACGGACGGGCCGGAAGTTCAAGAAGCTGCCATGCAAACTCTGCTGGAGCTGGGTAAAGATAACCATCATGTTTCTGTTAATTGTGCTAACGAAGGGTAAAATTTTAGGCAATAAGTATTTTTTTACTTTAACAATTAAAACCATTGTTTTTTCCTTTATCTCTTGTTTGTTCTGTTGAGCAGGTGATGAAGGGAAGATGGCTCTCAGACGTTTGGGGATATCTCAGGACATCATATTGGACCCTGAACCATGGCCGGACCGGCCTTCTACGAGCACATATGAGCATCCTTCTAGCAGTGAATACTAATACACATTTATTTACCATGATGTCATCGGAACACCAGCTTTAGTGCTTTAATATAAACCATCAATGCTAATGGAGGACATTAAATTTTCTTTTTATTTAATCTTTGAAACATAAAGACAACGTTTATTAAACATTTATAACTTTTGTCAGAGAATCAGACCGTTTCTTTTTTGACCAAAATAAACAAATGTGTCCAAAATGGATGCCTTCAAAAAACAGCAAGGAGTAAAAACATGGATAGAAATACACAATCAGTACTTACTGGGTTTGAACCATGTGTTGAACCTGATATATGTCTAGAACTTTATTGGGTACATACTTGGGCCTATGGGGTATGTACCCTGTACTTACCTGGTCTTTCCTGTGTACTTTTAGAGTATATACCTGGTACTTACATGGCAGGACTGGACTGTATAATGAAGGGAACGTGTTACATTGTACTTACAGGGTACATACTTGGTATAACTTGAGGTCAGACCTGGTACTTACCTGTTTTGTACTTGGTATTACTTGAGTTTAAACCTGTTACCTGTTATGTACCTGGCACTTACAGAATACCCATAATGCACCAGACAGTTGTAGGTTATATAACTAGTACTTATAGGGTAAGTACTTGGTAATTACTGGGTATATACTTATTATTTACTGGGTACATACCTGGTACTGACTAGGTGGTTACAGGAAATGTACCTGGTACTTAAAGGGTACTTAATGGGTACCTACAGGAACTCAGCTGTCGTACAGTATTAAGTGATTTGTTATAATATTATTACAGAGTATTTACCCACTATTTACATACCATTGAGGTACCACAACCACTAATCTGTCTAGTTTCTTTTTAAGTTTCTGGTTGTAAGAAAATACTTAATATGAGTAAAAACTCTGCTGTGTTTGAAGAGTTTATTTTGTTTCATGTCACAAGTTACAGAATCATCTTGTCACAAATGAAAACATCTGTTTGTACAGAGAGACAGACCAAATATTACTACTCACTGTTAACTTCTAATCAGTTAAAAACAGTGTTAATGTTGTAAATAAATAAAAATAACATTTTTTTATGAACAATGAAGTTTACAGTCAGTCAGATCTTTGATGTTTCAGCCACAGTGAGTTTTTCTGATGTTACACACACACACACACACACACACACACACACACACACACACACACACACACACACACAGGAAGCTCAACCAGACTGTTTGCATGAAGGTGAGGATGACGAGTCTAAATTGTCGTGTTCTGGTGAAAATGGGACACGTGACCAAACGTGCAGTTTGAAACAGTTATATTACTTCTGAATATTTCTAAGTATTTTATTTTCACCCACGCGTCTTTTCTGTGCACATTCACATGTTATTCAGTTAATAAAAATATGTTTGTGTTAAGAAGTGTTTTGTCTTGTTTTATAAAAAACAACATTTGATCAGGTGAGACAAGTTGTTTTTCCTTGAAAAGAAGCTGCAAGAAAACAGATTTTGAAGGTTTGAGACAAAACAAGACGAGTTTTTATATTTTAAACTCCCAGTTTGTAAAAATCAAGGACTGTTTTTTATGCTTTTAATCTGAAAATCCTGTTTTTAAAGGGCTTCATGTTGGGATCTGGAGGTTTTTTAAGTGAACACTGTTTATTAGATTTGATTGTTTGATTATTTCTGTATTAAATCTTCCTCCTGGTTTAATAAAGTTTATTCTGACAGCTGTCAGTTTCTGCAGAATCTTTATCTGTCATGTTTTTGTTGTTCTGCAGCAGGTTGTTTATTTATTTGTTTTTTGCTAAGAATTGAGTCACACCTTAACGAAAAGTTCTAAAGACCCACATCCTGTTTTACAGAATAAGGAAGTCATGTTTTTACATCAGATTTTAAACCCAGATGTCTGTCCTCTGTTATGTGGAAATAATTACAATTTTTAATACCTTAGGGTACAAATATAAATTTAAAATAAATCCTTCTTCTTCTTTGTCTTAGATGGACTAAACTCACCTAAAAAACCTGAAACATTTTTTATAAAGTTTCATAAGAAGCTTTTTCAACACATAAAAACTAAACTAAACAAACATGATGACAGTTTTCTCTTCTGAGCTCTTAAACTGAGTTCTGATCAGGTGATAAAAGCTGAACTTCCTCAAAGTTTAAAACTCAAGTTCAAAGTAAAACAAACTTCCTTTTAGGCTCTGAAAAAACAAATTATGTTTGTTTGAAGTTGATCATCTCTGCTCATTATTTCATTGTTGTGAACAGAAACTCATCACTGTAGAACAAATGATGTTTGACAATTAAATATATTCAACTGAATAAAACCATAAATTATGTTACTTTCTGAACACAATGTAATTTTTTATCAGTCGGTTTTAAAGATAAATTGTATTAATTAAAAATAAAACCAAACATGAGAATTATTTTAATAATTTAGGTTTTTATGGTTTAGTTTGTCTTAAAGGTTGTGAGAGGATCTGAAACATTTTTAAACCAGTTTTTTAAAGATGCTTTATTATTAAAGGATTGAAGAAAAAATGAGAGAAAACTCGGAAAATGAAAATTTTTTAAACAAAATAATAAACTGAACATTATGTTAATGATTGATCTGGTAATAAATATTTGTTTGTTTTGTCTGCATCATGAAGTCTGATAACTTCCTGTGTTTAACAATAAAGAAGAAGTTAGGTGATCAACTTTTCAGAACAGAGAAGTTCTTCTGCTGGTTTGTTGCAGCTCTGCTGGACCTCCTGTGGGACCATCTGATCTGCTGGTAAGAAGAGTTTATTTTCAGTATTCTTGGCTTAAATAATAATTATACTGAAAACTAGGAGAGTTTCTGTAATTATTCATTTATAAACTTTGTATTTTTTCAGTTTCTGACAATCATGTGTGTGAAAATCCTGATAAACATCCTGTTACTGAGTGTCCTCTT
>JARVJO010050787.1:0-20762 GCA_031762555.1 Cynodonichthys magdalenae | reverse complement strand
CCAGGCCTCCCTTGAAAAAGAGATCTGAGATCTCAATGGGACTTGCCTGGTTAAATAACGGTAAATAAATAAATAAATAAATAATTTAAAAAAACAACCCTACCAGTTTGAGTAACTTTAAGAAATGTAATTATTGTTATTTTAATGCAATGGGTTATACAGTCTCGAAACACTAATGCTTTGTTTTCATATGGTTTAAATACTGTGTAGAAATATAAACATGTGCTGTTTGTTTTTAGGCAGAATCAGAAAACAGAACATACCGGGAGTCGAGGAAGATAAGCTTCATGTCCAGACTGGCTCTGAACATGAACATGTTGCTGTGCAGTTTGATCTCTGTGACGGCGCTGGGTGGCAATGAGTGACCGACGGCCACCAGTCCGATGTTCTGATAGCAGCCGTCAAATGGAGACATGTCTAGGCTGTACTGACGAATCTTCAGGTAGCCGCTGCAGTGGATCACCTGGGTCAAGAGTTGACAAACATATTAAACAAACGAGTTCCAGTAGCCCTTTATTTCAAGATTACAATCATCGCAGTTTCATTCAGCTTTTCTATTACAAATAATCATGATGAGACTCAGGAGAATCATAAACACATGCATCAAATACATGCAACTGTGATGACATTGCAATTATAGTTCAGTGAAAAAAATCATTCTGCAGATTTGTATAAGTTGTGACCACAGCTAACAGATGTATGGATTCAACTGTGCTTCTACTGTTATTAAAGTGTGTTGAAAAAGCATTAATCCCACTTGGTAATCCTTCTACGTTGTTGCTTTAAAACATGATATTAAATTGCATTTTTAATTTGAATAAAATCAATAATTCTCTAAAAATACTCCAGATTGATTAAATGAATTGGCAAGGGAAAAAAAAAGTTTTAAATAATGTTAAAACTATAAAACTGAAAATGGATGCAGTCAGCACTTTGCTTTGAAGCCCCAACAATCACTTTCATGAACCACATAATTGGTTAAATAAAATCCACATAAGAGAAATGACCTAAACTTGAAACAATATACAGACAGAGCCCTGATTCTACAAAAATAGGCAGCTCCGTCCATTGGTCCACTACAGGCTTCACAGAGCTGGGCTTCATGAACAAGTGTCAGGAAAAGGATATTCATTAAAAATAAATTAGGCAGACTGCTTGAAAGGTGCTGCGGTCTAATGAGACTAAACATCAAAGACAACATCATGGCTAAAGCAAATCTCTCATCCTAGAACACAATGTCTACAGTGATGCATGTTGGTGGCAGCATCATGCTGTGACTGTAATGCCTGGCAAAGTTAAAGGAAATATGGTTGAAGCAAACCAAACAAGAGTTGTGTCTGCATTCTCAGCACAAAGTCAAAAACTTGGGGTCCATGCTCGGTGAGCATTCCCAGTATGTGAAACAGTGACATTTAATGGCAAACAGAACGTCTGCAAAGTAAAATTTTCATAAAACTGTGTCTACAACAAACATTTTATGTACCTGTACAGTACAGGCCCTAAACAAAAGCTGCCTACCAGAAAATGACATCAAACTCCAAAAACAAAACTAGGTAACTCAGTTCCTAAAATATGGTCTTTTTCAATTTCCTTCTACTAACTCATATTCAAGTCATAGAGGAAACAGGTCCAGGAGGGAAACCCAGATATCCCTCTCCCCAGAGACACTCTCCAGCTCCTCCCGTGGGATCCCAAGGTGTTCCCAGGCCAGCAAGGGTACAAATCCCTCTGTGTTCTTGGTCTGCCCCACAGTTGCCCCCCAGTGGGACGTGCGCAGAAAACCTTCAGAGAGAGGCATTCTAATCAGATGCTCAAATCACCTCAATTAACTCCAATCAATACGAAGGAGCAGTGACTATACTCTGAGATTTCCCCCCGGATGTTGGAGCTCTTCAGCTTATCAAAGCTGAGCCCAGCCACCCCATGACAAACGTTCCTTTTAGCTGTTTGTAACTTGGATCTCTTCTTTCTGTCATGACCCATACCTAAAAACCATAGGTGAGTGTTGAAACTTAAATGTACCTGTAAACTGAAAGCTTAACATTTCAACTCAGCTCCTCATTTACCACAATACACCAAAGCAACACCCATGTCCCCGTCCATCCTACCATCACTCATGAATAAGACTCTCAACTCAAAACTCCCCTTGAGGTAAAAGCTCATTCCAATATTTCACCTTTTTCCAGTTGAGAACCATGGCCTCGGACTTAGAGGGGCTGGCTCTCATCCCAATCAGTTCCCATTCAGCTGCAAATCGGTCCAGTGAATGCTGAAGATCAAGGCTCAAAGATGCCAACAGAAACAGATCATCTGCAAAAAGCAGACAAGACCATGAAATTCCCAAACCAGAAACCCTATTTTCCAAGACTGTGCCTTGAGACCATTTAAATGAACACAACAAACAGGATCAGAGACAAGGAGCAGTCCTGGTGGAGTCCAAACTTCACATACAACAAGCTTGACTTTGTGCAGAGGATGTGAACACAGCTCTTGCTTTGGTTACATAGGAACTAAAAAGGCCTTAACAGTGATCCCTGGCCTACACTACATACTCCCACAGTGGTGTGCCTCAGGGAACACAGTCAAAAGCCTTCTCCAAATCTGCAAAGCACATGTAGACTGGAGAGACAAACTGAGCTCCTTAGCAATGCTGCAAGGGTAAAGCTTTGATACACTGTTTATGGCAAGGATGAAAGCCACACTGCTCCTCCTTAATGTGAGTCTTCAATGCCTTTCTTCCAACACTCTGGATTAAACTTTCTTGAAGAAGCCGGGAAGTTCCTCCCAGTCAGTGCTCTACAGATGACTCCATTATTGTCCACATGGACACTGAAGTCCTCCAGGGGAACAACAGTATCCCCAGATGATACCCCTTCCAGGACAAGTAGGCCAGGTAACCTGAACTGCATCAGTCCAAACAATAGTCCGAACTTTCCCTTATGCAGCTCAAAGCAACAGAGTGGCGACCCTCTCGTTCCACATGAAGAACTGTAACACTGAGGCACTTAACTGGGGGCTTGTGAGTATCTCCACACCCACCCAACCCCCCTCTCACTGGACAACTCCAGGGTAGGAACGAGTCTAGCTCTTCTGCAGGAGTTGGGATCCGGGGCCCAAGCTGTGTCAATAAATAGTCTGCATTTATACAGTACTTAAACTTAACTTAGTTTATAAAGTGTTTTACAATGACAACAAAAACTGTAACATAGTCCAGTTTGGACCAGCTCCAGCCCAGAGGCCTCATGTACAAAGAGTGCATAAGATCAAAAATATGGCATGTAAAAGTTTAGATGTATTAGGTGTGAACTGACAGTGGAAAATAAGCATGCTCCATGTTACATTTATCCATATGCACTATTTCATATGTTTGGATTTGTTTGTTTATGAATGAATGAATGATGAATGAATAATACTTTATTGATCCCAGAGGGAAATTATACATCACGTCTCAGTAGAAAATGTACACAAGTTTGTGTACATGAGGCCTACGGTCCAGGACAGAAACCACTTTAATGGAAAAATAATAAAATATAATAAAACAACAATAATAAAAAATAATTTTAAATAATGAAAATTATTTAAATGTGGTGTTTTAAATAATTACAACTTTTATTTGTAGATTAAAAATGAAAAAAACAAACATTTACTATTACATGACAGAGATTTAATATTAATTCTCTGTTCAATTTTTAATTTTTTTAAATTATTTTTTTTAGATTTGCAGATGCAAACACCAGTCATTCCTGCACATTATCAGTTAAGATGATTTGAATTGTGTGAGTGTAGCACCTTGTAGCCTCCACAGGTTAGACCAGCATTTCTTTTAGCAAGGACACATTTCATTCTTAGGAAGAAGGATCGCTCCATATCATATTCTGTGAAAACACGTAAAAACATTAATGTTATTCATGCAGAGCAGTAGACATGACACAAAGTCTTCATTATTTTTTGCCTGCTCATCACCTTGTACGTAATGTGAGTGGTAAGGCTGATGTGCTGTAAGGACTGCTGTCATCTCATCATGGTCAGCTGGGTGAACGTATTCATAAATGCTGTTGCCTGTCAACTCTACCTGTTGAGGTCAACATTCAGCTCAAAACTGGGAAATGACAGAACAATACAATACCTCATGAGGCTTGTCAAACCCACCTGTGACAGACCCAAGTGCACTGAGGCTGTTTCTGATATGTACATGATCTTCCCATCTGGAGCAACCACAAAAATGAAGCCATCTAATGTCTGAAACAGACAATAAAAAATGTAATTTTACTATAGGCAAAAAACTCTTTTGAAAAAAAAAAAATTAACTGCTTTTCAAAACTACAAAAGCTCAATAAATAAATAAAAAAAACATTAATAAATCCCAACAAACAATGTTTTTCTATTTTGTAATTCACATATTTCACTGCTAATTAATGTTTTATCATTGTTGTTCAATATTTAATACTCTGGAACTATACTTGTAATAAGGTCACTTCACAAAATTACAGAAAAAGACAAAATCAAAAACCAGGACAACGTTCTTATGGAACCTGTGTTAGTAAGGATTTAACACAAGGATTTAAGGAAAATTTAGCAACAGAACATTCTGTATGTTTGATTTGATCCAGTCAGAGGGGCTGTAGGCCTGTAAGGAAGGAGAGTCAGTGTTGTGGAAATATTTATTTAACAAAGAACAGATAAAGATGATTCAAAGAATAAAGGCACTTGATAGCATGGTGGTCGGAGTTTGTTTATTGCTATTGTCAAAATCTGTGCTAACCCCTGCTCCCCTGAGACAGTTAAAAGACCTCCTATAAATACTATTTAACAAACAGCATGATTTCATCCTAAGGGCCTTGCTGGGTCAATGGAAAACAGAGAAAAATACAATTGATATCTAAAAGTGATTGGATATAGGCTACTGTACAATCATTTTTAACACCTTACTTAAAAAATATATGTTCTGTTGAACTGAAATAATTTATCAGTATTTGTATTGAAAAGCATCCAAATTTATGAAATGTGGGGTGAAAATGTGTTGGTACATTATAAAAGATGTAATTTAGAAAAATAAAATTAGTTTTAAAGAGCATACTTAATAGGATCTAAAATAATGTGGAATTACATTAAGATGCTAAATATATTTATTTGTGTTTATTATTTTACACAGTGGGCTGCATTTAAAGGAGTAACCTTAAGTTCAACAAGGTATCAACAACTTAACATTCAAGAAAAATTTACCCTTTTATGTACAATAAATATGTTTCAAAACTCAGTATATGATCATGGTTACAATATTTATTAAAACAATCACAATAACTTTTATTATAGTGATGCAGCAAGATGTATTTTCTCCAAGAGAAAATATCCAGTGTAAGGTAGGAGGCAAATAGATGACCATCAGTTCTTTATTTTATATTTGATAACCAAAAATATTGAGTTTGAACATGATAAATTAAATCATGTCCTTTTTGTGCTATTATATGTGTCAAAAATGATACCAATGTATATTTACTTAACACGCCCACCCAGCAACTTACCTTCTAAATGAATTTATCAGCCTTAGGGTTTAATTACTGGTTTTTGAAAGTAGGGATAAACATGTAACAGAAATTTTACATGTAATCAAATGTAAAATGATTTTACTGTATATTTTAAATTACATTATGCACCTTAAAGGAAATATACTTATTTTAAAAAACAACAGCAACTTAAATAGCTCTAGTCTTGGTTAATTGTGTTATCTGTGACTGACTGAGTGATCCTCTTTTGGTCAGTACTTGTCAACACCCAGTCCAACTGGTTAAACCCTTTTCTAAGATTATGGTCTGACTATGATTGTCACATCTGTCTGACTCGTTTTAGACAACCTCTGCTTCTCTCTAAGCAGCCTGTCTGCCAGCAGACGAGCTCCTTTGTGTTGCTGCTGAGAGAAGGGCAGCAGGACAGACTGACTTTGTACGTGACCATGAATGTCTTCTACTCATTTCACTCTTAAAGCACCCAGAATGAAGGCACAGGAGGCAGATGGTGACAACTCTTAATCCCCCCCCCACACACACACACTCAGTCTAACTGAAGTGAATAATAATAATATTAATACTTCTACTCATAATAATAACTAGAAACTTCTGTGTAGCTGCTGAAGTGTGCCAGTACAATGATTTGCAGCCTAAAATTCCAACATAACTTGGTAATAATCTAAGTTAAAAAGGACCAACAATTTAATCTATGAAAAGTAGAAAAAACGTAAAAACCATCAAGATCAAAATAAGTGTTAAAGCTGCTGCCAGCAACAGTTAATGTGAGGCAGAGAGAAACACAGAATGAGATTAAACCTCAAATAAAGTCAATGTGTGACTTAAAATTTGATTGTGCAAAAGATATCAGTTCAGACATGAAACACCTGTTTAAACTGTGAAATAAGGCTTTGCAATAGAACTCCAAGCTTGGGTTTTCTCTTCTGTTTCACCAAAATTCTCTTGATCTCCAAGTAGTGTTTGATGTATAATTTTGTGATTTAATTTAAGTCTGCTACAAGCAAAATAAAAAATTTAACAAGATAGGAACAATGGTGCTTCAGTTCTTATTGATTGACAACCTTAATAACAACAACAACAACAACAACAATAATAATAATAATATTAATAATAATAATGCACTTTATTTTGAAAGTCAATTTTTATTGGTCTGGAATGATGTTATGAACTCCAGACTAAAATTTAAAAAAAACATCATTCCTCAGCTCCACAATGCCAAAAAAAATTATAGTTACCTCCTAGCACTATGACTGCTGTCAGAGCAGGATTGTCAATGTAAATGGAAAAAAAAAAATAGAAATAAAGGAAATACATTTGAAGACATAAAGACTTTAGATTTAGGGTGTGTGTGTGTGTGTGTGGGCGGGGCCTTTAGTTCTTCTGAAAACTGTATAAATCAAAAATAAATTTGACTTTGAATGACAGTCTATCTAAACACCTTGAAATGTCTCTTTAAGAACCTCCATCCATTTCTGACACTCCCACTTCTGCACACCATCACAACAATTCTTTGGAGAAGGGGTGCTCTGTAAGGCAGGAGCTGAGTTGCAGACTGAGATCCAGGGAGGAGCTATGTACAAATAGGCAGAGCTTTTTACCAGCAAGCGTTTAGTCAGCTCCACATGGCTACCACAGGAGATTCAAGGATTTCTCAAACATGCATGAACGAGTCAAAGCAACACTCTATGTTTTTAATGAAGGAATGACATTATAACATGATATGAAGCTGAAAAAGTCAATTTTGCATAATACCCACCTTTAAAGGTAGATTGGGAATATGTGCTATTTTAGATTTAGGATTGCTAGATGGATGTCTTTATGAACCAATTTTGATGCAAATGTCAATGACAGCAAAAAATAATGTTTTTATGGTTTTAACACTGCAACCTGTGCCAAATTCAACACATGCTGTCAGCATGGGTCACATTTACTGTTATGAAATGTGTTAACACCTGAGACACTTTATTTAGTTCAGATTTTAACTGCTGGAAAAAGAATAATAATGATTCGTGTTTCAAGCAGCTGTGGCTCTGAAAACATGTTGCATGTAGCATTTTTTTTTTTGCTGAGCCTTTAAAAAAACTATCCAGCTTTAATCTTCACTATGAATACCTTTATGACCATTACTGCTTCCAACAAACTGTTGCTACATCCCTTTGTATAATCTTTCCATTTTTATAAACAGTCTGGTGTTTTTCCTTTCCTTTTTCCTAGTTAAAAAATCAAGCATATTTTGCACATTCTGTAGTTTAGTCCTTGTTCATATAGTTTTTTTTTTCATTTTTCTATCTTCTGTGACTTGCATGTCATGTCGCTGCTAATGCACCTGAATTTCCCCATTGAGGGACAAAAAAGTTTATTCTATTCTATTCTATTCTATTCTATTCTATTCTATATCAACCTAACCACCATAAATGCACTGATATGCTTTAATTTTCTGCTGTTTTACCATATAAAACTGATATTACTTTAAAAATATGGGGTGTAAAAGTCCTGCTTGTTACTGAAACTGCCCCCTGCTGGGAAAAAAAGACAATATTTTCAGCTGTTTCTAGGAATAAAATCTCATGATCTTTGTAACAAAATTTTAATCTGTGGTGAGGATTGTTGTCTGCTTACAGAACAGGACTGAATGTTGATTGTAAAGAGTTCACTTTCAGATTTCCATTTTTTATGTAGTATTTTTTCATTGCAACATGATGAGACAGCAGTGTAATTAAAATATCTCATTTTCATCAGTAATCCTCCTGCTAACTGATGGCTAATGAATGTAGGGTCTTAATACCAGCTGATCGTTGCTAAAGGTTCTAAAATTTGGTTCATTTTTCTTCACAATTTAGTATGTTTGTTAACTGCATCAGTGCTGAGCTGGAAAACAGTGAAAACTGGTGTGAGTGAAAAGTGGGCGGAGCAGCACAAGGTCAAAAAGGTAAAATTCTTGCTTACTTTTAAGGTGTTTCCAAAATTTTGCATTTTTGATGATGATGATGATGATAATAATAATAATAATGAGAAGAGAAAGAAGAAACACCATGATTTCTAGAGGTCTTCAAATGGCCCGAGTGTCTAATAATTACCTGCAAGAGGTGGGAGCCTAACTCCTTGCTGACTCCATCCAAAGAGCTGCTGCGGCTCACATGACCCCAGGACTCCCCCAGGCCTGGAAAAGAAGTCCACAAATTCATCTGATTCAAAAAATAAAAAGAATCAAAAACAGTGAGGAATCATAGATTATATAGTTTGAATCACAGAGATTACAGATTTATTACAGGCCTCCTGTAAATGTTTCAGCTCCTGTGCCACAGAAGAATAAAATGATCACAAGTATCTCTGAGAGGACACAAACAACTAAAATGTTAAATAAACAAGAGGTACACCAATGTCCCCTGTCGCTAACTGAATTAAATAGTAAATGTCTGTTTTTCTGAACTGGAATTGAACAAGTAAAGCAAGTAAACCTTCATGTTTTTGTCCTGATGCATCTCAACAATCCAGGTAAAAATCAAATAAAAACCGGTATTAATTTATTTATTGAATATTTTACTTTTGTAAAACAATTCAGGATATTTTGGTTGGTTAGAATTGTAAATCTTTAACTGTGATTTACTGAACTTTTCATGTTTTCTTTGTATTTACTCTGCACCTTTTCTGTTCCACATCAGTTCAACAAGTTATTTAATTTTGTTTGGGGGGGTCGACAGGATCAAATTATTGTGGGGGTCATAGTCCCCCTAACCCCCTTGCACATTACACTCATGGCACAATGACTGCTGGAGACAAGATCCCCCAACCTTGCATGAAAAAGTGGATAAAATAAACTGATGAATATTTTGAATTCAGAGAACAACAGTTCTTTGAGAGACATCGGAAACAAAAAACTGGAATCAGCAGCTGTACAAAATACAAAATTGGTATCAGCCCATAAAACCAGAACCAGTACATCTTAATTTTCAAAACCTGTAATGAGTTGTTCTCCAGTCGGGTTCTTTAGATGTTACACCTTGGTCACGGAATACCCTTTAAACCAAACTCAAGTTTAATGCTTTTGTCTCTTTGGGAAAGTTCAAAGCTCTGATGAAGAGCTCTGTAATTCAAGACTGTTACTCTTAAGGGATTTCCTGGTTACTTAAGTAAACAACATAAACAAACACTGCAGGGAAAAAGTGGAAACATGCGAGCTCTATGATTGCCGCGAAAAAGTCTCTAAAACTGCAGTTAAAATGTTAAAAATAAAATGTATTGTGAATTTCTTATTAAGTGGATTTTTCTCAAAAGTCCAGGTGTTTTTTTTATTATTATTATTTAATGTTTGCAATAAAACAAGACTGCTGCAGGCTCCTGCCAGTTGCTGCTTGTGACTGGAGGGAGAGTGTGAGTGTGTGTGTGTGTGTGTGTGTGTGGGGGGGGGGTTAGGGTCCTGCGAGCCACAACATTTGCTGCTGGCGTTCCAACGTTTAACACTACGCACAAGGTTTACAGCAAAACAATATTCAAACATCAGCCACACAGAGCTTTTTAGTAAGTTTTGTCAGCATAATTATATACTGTAGCAAGAAAATCTAAGAACCGAGCACAAAAAGTCATCAGCAGATGTGAGATGTATTTAGTAATGAGAGTGTCTCTCTGGGCTAACAGTTTAAGACTGAAAACTGTGAGTTTCCAGCTGCTGTCTAACTGAACTCTGTTTGCAACCAAGTGACCGGCAAGTCGTGTTGCCAGTTTTAGAAAATCACAGCTTATTTTTATCTGCACTGTTTGTAAATGTTAATTCTTGGCTGTTCACCTTATTTTGTTGTCCACCCTCTCTGTTCCCTCCTCAGCTTGTTTTCTTTTCACCTTTAGAAACTACTGAGGTTCACTTTAGAAATGAAGAAAATCAGATCTGGATCTGTTCTTCAGAAAAAAATCTGGTGCAAAATTATTTTGAACTCATCACTGAGTTATCACACATTTATAAAATAATGGTTTTACACTATATTTTATGTTTAACTTGGGTGTTTTTTAGGCTTATATGTCAAAGATAAAAAGTACAACAGTTTCACTCTGACTTTTATTTTGATTTTTAAGCCATTGAATGTTTTGTTGAATTAAAAAGGTTTTTGCTTCATCTTTGATAGGAATTTATTTTAAACACTTTTACATAATACAACAAATAAAACAATTAGAAAACAAAAATAAAAATATTTTCTATCGTTGATATTGCTGAAATTATATTAACTCACCAAACAATAAGACGTGTTTTGAAGAAAAAAACGAGTTTAGAAAACTAAAAAAAAAAAACCTCTGGATTTTATATTTTGTGTTTTGCAAAAGGAATCAGAAATAATAAGATTAATAAGATCAAGATTATTTTCTATTATAAAACAAGAGTTATCTCAAACTATTTTAAAGAATTTAGCCTGCAGCAAAGGTCGTCATTGTAACCAGGAAATGGTTCTCAACTGACTAACCTTTTAAAATAATAATAACAATAACAAGAATAATAATGATAATGATAATAATTGAATAATTATATTATTAAAATTATTATTATTATTATTAATGTTGTTATATTTTGAAGTGCCTTTCAGAACATCCAGTGTCTCTGTGGAAAACAAGTAGAAAGTAGAAAAGTAAAATACAAAGTTGGGATGAGTGAGGCTGAGGTTAGAAACAGACCATCTGCAGCAACTCTGAGGATAATTGAAATGCAGATCTCACATACAGAGCAAACAGGCAGCAGTGACCAAAGACACCCTACACACACACACACACACACACGCGCACACGCACACACACAAAAACCTGGTTCCCCTGCAGCCCCTATAAGTTTGCTTAAAAACACACGGGTACAAAAAGAATGAAGAAAACCCTGAAGACCAGCAGCTGACCTGACAGATAAACACAACTGAACTTATCTGACTGATCCGGACTGAACACTGTATGGTTCTGTAACATTTACACTGAACACTAAAGAAATGAATGGGTGAGGATTCCTGGACAAAATGCATATTGCTTTCCACCTTTTTGACAGAAATTTTAAATGATCTTGAAAACAGAGTGTTTGGTATTTCATTTTATCAAATTTTAATTCAATAGAATCTGAATTATTGTCACGTTTGTGTTGGACAATGTAGCTGAGGTGCTCTTCTTGAATCAGACTTCTACATTATTTCCTGAAGATTTTAATAACATTTATTTAGTGGTGCATAATTTGTTAACAGACTAAAATGAGTCAACCTGAGCAGTTAATGCCAAAATTATAAACAAAGCTCTTGTTTTATTTAATTTATTTTTTTTACCACATAGCTACATTATGTGTTAAAAATCAGTTTGGTCAAGTTTTAGCTCAATATCTGTAAAAGTGATTTAGTTATTTTGTTTTTTTAAGGTCAGTTAGCTGTGGAGGCTGAATCGGGTTCACTCCATGTTATAGATGTAAACACATTAATCTCTTAATAAGGTTCATTAAAATTCGTTCAGTGGTTCGGGTAATATTTTGCTAACAGATAGACACGGGCAAAATATTATCGTTCACCTATTTTCACCATGATTTTATCAGTCTATAAGAAACAAAGTAAACAGAACCAGAAAAGGCAGAAAAAAAATCCGTTTGGAGCAACGGACCGGTTCACTCTGCAGATCTGACGATTATCTGGACTCTACAGAACCGGAAGCTGGTTCGGATCAGAATTCTGTTTCTAAACCGGCTCACAGAACCAGAACCTGAACTCGATCTGAGAATCGCGGTTAGGTTTCTAACAGACTAAACCTCGGACTCTTAATGTGATTTATTAAAAAAAAACATAAAAAAAACATAGAACGTAAACTCGGTTTGAAACTAGCGCAGATTTTTATGCAGATGTTTTGTTATTCAAACTTTCTGTCTCCTCCCGGGCGGCAGCTGCCCATCAGCCGCCTGTCGCTGCTCAAAGTGAGAGGCCTCAACTCAATTAATTGGGTTAAATAATTGTGAAAAAAAACAAAAAACATTGGGGTGTAGTAATAGATAAATAAACAAATAAATAAATAAATAAATAAATAAATACATTTAAAAAAAAGAATCGGTTCGAATAGTTTTGTTTTTAAAATAATAAACAATTTTGAATTTGTCCCAGTGATTTTGTTTATTGCCCTTTTCACCATCATTTAAGTTTCAATGATTATGATTATTAACTGCTGCACCGAATTCCTAACAGAGCCGCAAAATAATAATAAAAAGAATCAGCCAAGCATCGTGACTCATCTCCATGCATAATAAAAAAAAATACATTTAATAAAGCTCAAAATAAGAATAAAGTTTAAAGAAAAGCATTGACTTAGTTAACTTATTTGAAACTATTTTTAAATCTCATTTGAAAAAACTACAATAAATCCGATCATTAAATCTCTCATGATCTCTGCAGCATTAACAGCATAGTTTGCTCCTATAGGTTCAGTAAAACAAACTTTAGTATTAGGAAAGCTTTGTGTCACTTCTGTGCTTTATAAACAGGAGTGTTGTTCAAAACAACAGAGCTAATTTAATGGCGAGCTTGGGATATGCAGGAGTCTGAGGGGCTTCGGGTTATTGGGGGCTGGCAGACACAAACACACACATTTAATGATTTACTTCTACTTCACGTGCATTTATCAACATTTATGAAAAAACGAACAAAGGCTGATTTAATTTGAATTATGTGTGTTTAAAGCATTTTAAAATGATTTAACACGTTAAAATAAACACTTCAACTCATCTTGAATCAACTTTCTACATTTATTATTGCTCAGGAACGCATTCAGTCTTCGTTGCAGTAAATAATTTTAACTGCCATAATGATGCACATTTGTTACAGGCCTGTTCTGTTAATGATCCAAATGTTTTTGCAGCCGTCAGCCTGAACCCAAGCAGTGTTTTCTTCACCTTCATCCCACCACCGCCTGCCTCGCTGCTACAAGGACTTCCATATGTTTGAGGATCAGACCTACAGATCGCACATGGCTCTGCTAATCTGCTGCCAGGGGCCACCTGGGGCCCCAGGAAGACCTCAAATCACTGCAGGCTGGATCACAGATCAGAGGCTTCTGCTACAACCTTGGAGTGAAAAGGGGACATTCATTCTGTTCATGTGGGATTTTGTCAAAATTTACAAACTCATTCAAATAAGAGAGTGAAGAGAAATTATTTTCTATTATTTTTCTATAAAAGTCAAACCAATTTGTGGTGGCATTGTTCCTGGAAGAGAACAAAAAATATGTGTAAAAATGTGTATTTTGTTTTAAATTATTTATAAACCTTAGAAAATTAATAAAATAAAATACATAAAATAAAAATCCCACACAAGCACTGCTCAGACAACATGACCTTATTTTGGGGACTAAATAATATAGCGTAGCGGATGGGATATTTTTCCATTTTGTGAGACCTACGGTTTTTATGATGCAGTCTTGTCTGTTTTTGTTCAAATTAGTTTGTAAAAATCTAAAAACGTATTTACACGGATGCCCTGACTGTTACCTTCAGGAACCACGGCTCTCATCCGCAGGTAGCTTGTTGTCAGCCGGATGATAGAGGCTTTATCCAGCTGCGAGGTGATGGCGGACGGAAGCGGTAAAAGCTTGGCCAGTTCATAAAATTCACTGTTCTCCTTCTCCCGACGAGTCCGCGCCGCGTTTTTAGACTTCTCCTTCATGTCGAGGTGTCCACTCGGTCAGTCGTTGGTTCATAAAGCCGCACGAGCCGTCTCCACCTGCACCCGGCCTAAAATCCACAGCTGCCGGAGCGCGTGCACCTGACCATGGTGACGAAAAAATAAATAAAAATAATAATAGTAATAAAAGAGTAGGTAATCCCTCGATTACTGAGGCGTTTTTTACAGGGTTTTTTGGTTACGGACGGCTCAGGGATCCATCACGTCTGTTGTGTCTCTGAAATTGGAAAGCTTTTGAAAAAAAAAAATACAATATATATTTAAATAAAATAAAACACGTTATATTATCTGCGTTTAAATGTGTGATATGTACTGTATACAAGTGTTGAGTCGTTAAACTGAACACAGGCCTACAAACACTTGTTTGAATATACTTAATTAAAGCAAATGTTTTGTCTTACCTGATCATAAACAGAGTTGTGAGTTTCCTTTTTTTTACACGAATGCCGGCTGGTCTCATCGGTGTCACAGAATGTCCAAAACCCCCCGCATTTCTCTCATCCTGTCATTTTCTGAAGAGCGCATCACAGGCTTCAACCGCGGCAGAAACTAAACCCCGCCTACCGAAGAAACCCTACTGTGATTGGATGAGGGCCCAGGCTCTGTGGTGTCTATTGGCTGTTCTTCAGATAATGTGTCGGTGGGTGGACGGAGATTGGAGGAGGAAAGTTTCACCTATCAAAACGATGGAGTTCATTTTTTTACGTGTAAAAAACCGAATGTGGTGTTCCCTTTAAAATAACTATTAATTTTGTTTATTATAAAAATATTTCTAAAATTGAGCCGTTTAATAACTGGTTGAACCTTCTCTTTTGTTACCTTGTGTTGACTATAAAACTTTTTTTCTTTTTGCTTTATTTAAGTCTAAATAAACAAATTTGTGTGCTCACTGTGTCATTTAAAATATCCCCACAGTTTTATCTTTTTCTCTCCCCAACACACACAACTCCCCCACTATTAATATAACTTTAGGTCTAACTAAGCAGTTTTACCTTTATTTTCTAAACAAACATGTAAAACTCTGCAGCTAAAGGCCTAATAATATTCAGCTGCAAAAATCATCTTAATTTCAGGACAACTCTCAGGACCTGTGAAGATGTTGGGGTCACATACCATCCTCCTCTATTTCTTGTGTGTGCGTTGGAATTAATGGTATCCAGTCCAGGATAGAGGCAAACTTGATGTAAGGTCCTGTGAAATTTGTTTTATAAGGCCTACATTTGTTTCCCCAAAATTATTTGTTTTAAGATGTAACCAAATCTTTAATTTAAAAGACGTTTTATATGGTGGTTAAACACATTTTCATTCTTTAGTCAAATATCCACAACTTCATTAATAATTAATTTTGAACAAAACAAAAACTATTTCAGCTCAAGAGAACCTTCAACACTTTATTAAATGTATAACTATCAGCTAGAAAATCATTTACAAATATTCTATTTAAAAAAAAAACATAATTCCTTGTGTTTTGTGTTAAAGCCCTTCATTTTGTAAAAGTGGTTGACATTAAGGACTTAAATATCACATTTTATTGTTAGCACATAGACAATGACTGACTAAGTTGAATTGAGTAATATTTGATCCAGTGATGTGTATGTTGACAATTACTTTTTTTTTCACAACGTTCAGCTTGACTGAGACAAGACTTTGTCTAAAACAAGTTATGAGTTTATAATGTTCTTATCAAAAAAAATTATTCTGCATCAGCGATCTTTAATAATATCTCATTTAAATTCTACTGATGTGTTTTCATGTGAACCATCGAGATATTGTAGGACTGGAAAATATGGTTGAAGCCACAAAAGATGAGTGTTCCCTGCTGGCTCAAAGGCAGTACAGTTATTTAATCCCACCCCTATATGTAGGCAATGTAACATGTTCTTGAATAAAAAACACAACTATACAAGTTTCTTTTTCAGGTGTTGGTGTTTGCCAATTAACACTGTTTCTTCCCCGTTGCAGTATGTTCAAATATGCATTTTTTAAAAAAGAACTTTTAAACAAAAAACTGTTTTTAAAGTGGTTTGGGCCTCCTATATTTCATTCCTTTCATTCAGATTGGCCATAATATAATTGAAGCTTTAATACAAGAGAGCCTCCCATTGGATAATTACTGTATGGGTGATCATGTTTCAGCAGGCTCAACCCTGACGCAGTGAGTTGCTTCTCATTTGTTAAACAACCATGTTTAAAGACATCCTGTGGTTGTGGAAAAGATGTTAATCTATAAATCCTGATATGAATGATTAGCGATCAATTAAAGGTTTGGTGAAATTATCATGACAACAGTAGAACTGTTTATTAGTGAAAATAAAAGCATTTCCACTCACACAATGCGAAGAGAACTCAAGAAATGTGAACTAAACAGCTGCTAGTAATAGGAAAAAACATGAGAAAAAAATAAAAACTATTAAAATTGCTAGGGCGCATAATGGTTGGACTCTGGAGCAAGGAAGAAAATCATGTGGTCCATTAGTCCAGATTTACCCTGTTCCAGAGAGATGGGGGTAGCAGGATAAGAAGAGAGGCCACTGAAGTAATGCACCTATTATCCATCCATTCAGTATCTTAACCTACTTCTTTTTTTCAGGGTCATTGGTGCCCAAATCCAGTAGTCACTGTATGAGGAGCAGGGTACACCCTGGACAGGTCACAAGTCCATCACAAGGTCACATAGACAAACAAACATTCGATCTCTCACTCACACCCAAGGACAATTTAGAGTTACTAATTAACTTAATAGTCATGTTTTTGGTCTGTGGGAGGTGACCAGGGTTCTTGGAGAAAACCCATGCACGCATGGAGAGAAAACGCAAACTCTACCCAGAAAGGTCCCCAGCTGGGATTCAATCCTGCAACCTTCTTGCCTACTGAAAACACAAGAAAATGTCAGGTATTTCATTTTTCCCAAAAATATTTACATCTTAACATATAAACAAACAGCACATATGAAAGCTTTTTCACTTACTTTTACAGAATACAATCCTCCAACGTGACCCAATTCATAATCCAGAGTCCAAAGTGCTCCACACACACACACCACTACTTTTTTTTAAAGACATTTCCTGGTCAGAAAAAAACCCTCTACCATCTCCTGAACCACTAAACCATGACAATACAGTTTTATTTTCTCTTTAGGACATTTACCCATTTTTTTCCTAAAACAAACCTTAGATAATTTTGCCCATTGATCAAACAACTGGTCAAAAAAAGGTGTCAATAAAAATAGGAGGGCCTACACAAACATTTTGACACCCTAGCATTCAAATTAGAAGCTCTTGGAAGAAAGCAGGAGGCTCTGAGAGAAGAAATACATCACAACAGACCACAGGCCATCTAGACAGAAGATAAATTTAAAGCAGGGTTTTTGAAATATCAGTGAGACCTGAACCCCACCAAGAATCTTTGGGATGTACTGGAGAAGGTTTTGCACAGTGGTTTGAATCTCCCATCACTAATACAAAATCTTGGCAAAACATTCATTAATGCAACTCTGGACAGAAATAAAAGTTGGGACACTGCAGAAACGTGTGGAAACCATGCCACAGCGAATGTGTGCCGTAATCAAAACTAAACGCAGTCCAACAAAATAGTGTGTTTTTAGCCTTGTAGTGAATATATATGTAAGAATCTGTTGATGATAGACTTTTTGTTAATCATACAGTTGATGATGGGATGTAATAAAACTTAAACAAATCAAGCATAATAAAAAGAAATGTTAAACATAAGACTTTATTGTTGGACAAAAGTACAGATCTAGCCAGTTCCAGAACATAAACTTTGATATTAAATATTCAGAGAAAGCTCTGACTTTTTTTACACGAGCCTTAAAAAGATTATGAACATATTATGGGACAAATAAAATAAAAACAAAAATATGCTGTACCACACACAAGTTTGTTCATCTATCCTTATGGGAACTTTGCATTGACTTCCATTTATTTATCTTTACTTTTATTCATTTAGTAAATTCTACAGCCTAACCCTGACCCCTTATCCTAAACATAACTTAAACTCAATTCACACCTTAGATTTAAACCTAACCCCTGACCCACCAATGATATATCCCCCAATGGGAACAGGGCTTTTGTCCCCACAAGGAACAGTGGGACCTCACCAGGCTGTGTGTACTGGGAAAATGGTCAACAATCGTCCCTACAACGTAGTAAAAGCATGTACTCACATATACTGTATGTGTGTGTGGTATAGCATAGTTTTGGTTGTCTTCACACATAATCAACTCAAATAATCATTCAATGCTCTTCTGTAGGCTGTTCGACTCTCATCTTCATCTTTATCAAACTTCAACTTTCCGTCATGCTGCATTCACTGTACATCAGTTGTGAAATGAAACGTTTTCGGTTTATTTGATCTTTTTTGTTTTCCTAGTAATAGCAAATTAGCAGCAGCAGTTTTTCAGTTCACTTAACATTGGAAAAAAAATATCATTCAGCCGGTTTTATATTTTTAAAAGGAAATTTTATAACCAAATAAAGACAACATCACCCATGTGAGCACCGACTCTAAATGCTAGACTCGAAAAGCTTTAACAATCCTGGATGAGTGAAGGGTCATCAAACTCCTGGCTTCAATGATGTTACTCCACTTATGGGACACAAAGGACTCCTCCTTGTATATGGATTCTGTCAGTAGCTGACCTTCAGACAGTATCTGAGAACACATCTGCCAGACAAATATTTAGTTTGGCTCAGGTGAGCTCTCTGGTATTATACTGTACGTTCTGACATGGCACACTGCACTGAAGAGGGGCGGAACAAGAACATTCTAAACTGTGCTGTGAACCGATGCTTGAAAAAACTTAGCCTTAAACAATCTTAGGCTTACAGGGGGCCCTTTTACTGGGTTAACTGCAAAATAAAGTGCAGTACTTTAGTTGAACCAGTTCAAGATACCATTCATTTTCTCCACTGCAGCAGAACTTACACAACTTGTTTCAATCCTTCTTAGTATTGTAAACACACACACCAAGTGTTGACTCCTGAATACTGTCATACATCCCGCTGGTCTTGACTGCAGTATTCTATAAATTCTGTACATACTCTGCACAGTATTTAGTATTTAACACCATAACTCTGCCCCATAAACCTCAGATAGAGTAACACAAAAATCCAGTCAGGTTCAGGAGCACAGTGGGGTTCACTTTCTCTAGCTGAAGTCTTGGAAGACAACATTTTTTTCTTGAACATTACATTTCTTTTTATGTCAAAACTTGGAAACAAACAAACCTTTCTCCTTTTTCTTACTTCTGATTGGCTTTAATTCTTCATTGTGCAAATTAAACTTCTTAAAATTGTGACTGAAAAGATATTAACAGCAAAGAAACTTGTCTCCTTTAGTTTATAAACATAAAGAGATCGTATCGCAGCTGATTCAAAAGGTCAACTCCACGCTGAACACAAGACAGACTGTGAGTTTCAGACCCATCTGTAAACTATTCTGCTGCTGGAGGAAGACATGTGTTTCTCTGTCTCTGATCTTCAGTTGAGCAGGAGCTTAGTCTCAGTCCACCACCTCAGAGTTGACCTGTGCTGCGATACTGGCAGGTGTTACATTTAGGTGGATGTTGTACTGCTGGTCCAGACCCAGGTAGCTGTCACTCATCACAAACAGAGTATAGATGTACCTGCAGGCAAGAAGGAAATGTGGTGAGTGAAAAACAGCATCCAGACCAGAATGTTTTTCTAGTCGCACTATTAAGAAATCAGGTCACATTTGAGACCAAATTGGTCGCACTCTAGAGCCCTGGAGCAGAATCAAAAAAGGGGTGGGGAAAATTCTTTTGCTGCTCTGAGGTGTTGCCTCCATGTATTTTCTGAATGAATAACACCAGAAGAGGTGTTAAGAGGATTTAAATGCCAATCGATTGACAGCACCATCAATAAAAAACAACTACAATGGTCAGGCCATCTTGTGCACATGAGTAAACTTAAGACACCTAAACAGCTCTTCTATGGCGACCTCGCCTGCGGTGAATGCCGAGTTGGATGGCCCAGGAAGTGGTTCAAGGACTCCCAAAAAGAGTCCCTCAAGAAGTGTGGCATTGCTGCTAAAAGTTTTCAGCTACAAGCGCAAAACCGCTGACTCTGGAGAGGTGAAGTAGTAAATGGAGTTGAGCTGTTTGAGACCAACTGGGCACATACTATCCGACAAGCCCATCTCAGGTGGAAACACCCTGATGCAACCGATGTGCCATACAAATGTAACATCTGCTCAAGGCCCTGCGCATCAGCGGCTGGTCCTGCTGCCCATATCCGTGCCAGTCATCACCACAAGTAGTCATCATCATTTCTGACATGACATCCAAGAAGGAGAATATCACAAACCATTGGATGGATTTCAAAGAAACTATAAAGACTGTAATCACTGTACAACAATCCAATTTTTGGAGTCAACACTGGTCAAGATGGCTGCCACAGGTAAACAACATTAGATACAAAAATTGCTCCAACTAGGCCAGTTTTACAGATCCGTCAGTTTTCTTCCGCTTATCCGAGGTCGGGTCACGGGGGCAGCAGCCTAAGCAGAGAGACCCAGACTTCCCTCTCCCCAG
>JARVJO010050539.1:1796-20840 GCA_031762555.1 Cynodonichthys magdalenae | reverse complement strand
CCAGTGACCCCCGTGACCCTTAAAGGAAGAAACGGGTACAGATAATGGATGGATGGATGGATGGAATGTTTAGATGCTTTCATTTCAGACAAAGTTTGTTTTAGTTTAAATAACCTAATTTAATCCAATAAAAATAGCAAATGAATATAAATAAACTTTTGGAATTCCTTCTTTCCCAGAAGCTCCTTTCTCTCTTCTCTCCTCGACAAAAATCAGCTTCACTTTCCTCTTTATCTTTCTGCCATTTTCCCAACATTCTTCTTTTTTTTTCTTTTCAAGCACCTTTTCTAAACATCATTCAGCTGCTCTGGATGTTTATTGCTGCAGTCCTTTCTTTGTGCAGAAAACACAGACACTGGCCCTTCTGAGGTATACCCACTCTGCTGCATCCTTAGTGTTACATGACAGAAAGTTAGATTTTTCTTATCCTTTAGTTAACCTTCTGCCGTCTCCCTCTCTACGCCCACTTCTCCTTCTTCCAGCCGATCCCCTCAGCCTCCACCTTCTTCGGCTCACTCTGTGCCAGTCCCATGGGCGGCTCCGGCATTCTACGTTGGGCCTGTGAGCTTTTGCATGGCTGCCCTGTCAGAGTGTATTTTAAGACAACCAGCATGTTTCTCCATGGGTACAGAGGCTAGGTATGACTCACGAATCAGATATTTGACCAGGAGAGCCACACAGTGGAGTAAAGCAGCGCGTGGGAGGAAAGTGTGGATAGCTCACAAAGGGAACCTGACTGACCTCCATCTTTCCATCTGGTAAACAGACTGCTATTTCAGCTCTATTGGTGTTTCAAATCGTTTCCCTGCACCAAACAGCTCTCAAAGCTTCATCAGAGGGAGAGTCTGCACCGAGGAGAGGCTTAACATTTATGTAGTGCTGTGCAAAGGTGCAGTGTTGCTGCTGCAAACACAAATGGAGCCCTCTGACTTATAAGGATCGCACCTTGCAAAATTGAAGTGACAGTTTGGCTTTTATGATGGCGACGATGAGAGATGAACAAAAGCAAAACCAGTACCGTTTTATGAAAGTTCTTTGGAGCTGGGCTTCACACACAAACCGCAGCCTTGCACCGAACAATGCGGTTCAGCAGAGCAGATCATCGAGGCTGCAGCGCCGGCGCTTTCCTTCAGGTACGACAGATCCCCGGCTCTCAGTTAGAATGAAACATCGCCTGCAGGTTTATGACTAAGTGTTATCAAATGCATTCCTTCAGACTCGCAGAATCTCACTTTGCAGCTGGCTTTATTGATTTTTCCTGACTGCAAAGTGCACTAGACGCAGCTCTGTCTTCTCTACTACGTTCTTTATAGCCTGCATAATGGCTTTATTTTTCTCTGGAAAAAAATAAAATATTAACAAAACAACCGTAAAATCTACATCCTATTATGTGCTCAGCAAGACATAAAAAATCTAAAACGATATTCTTTTTACGATACTCAAACCATTTGTTCTCGTTGGAACACTGTTGATATGCAGCATCTGTACATCACTGTTCTGACTCTCTTCCCTGCCCAGCACTAATATGCCCCTGACATATTATTTATCAAAGAGCAAGCGAGGTGCATGTTTTTCCCCCACCTACACCCGAAGCACACCAGGTTTGACACATTCATTGTCAGTTGTGCGCTTGCCTCACCCTGACCTGCATCCCAATGACGCCGACTGTACTATCCCTACGCATCTCTCTGTTCAGACCCCGGCAGAATATCATCCAGAGGCCCATTTCTCTCCTAATAGCGCAGACAATGTGGATGAGCCTCTTCAATTTTATCTTTCCTGTCTGCTCCTCACAAAGAATTCTTTAGCAGGGCCGCGTAATTACGGCCTGATCTCAGCAGTGGAAGATATCACAGATTTCCTATTACTTCTGTTGGTGATTCTGAGCTGCTGCCGAAGCCAGACATTTGAGGCATACAGTATGTACTGGAGGGAATGAGCAGAGCATTAGCAGCATTAGACAGCTACCTGCTTGTTTAGCATAGCAATGCTGCCTTGACTCTTTTACCCGAGCGGACAAGACTGAATGCAATTCGCAATATCCGTGTTCAGAACTTGCTTCAGACTAATGGCAGCCCTCAGTTTGTGTTTCAGTGCAAAAAAACTGAGATCAGTGCAAATCCCCCACACCTGATTATTTCAGGTGCTAAAACAGATAAAGCCCTTTCTGTTTCACTCCTTACCAATTCTAATATGTATTGTAGCTGCTGCTGTATTTTTGACTTGAAAGTGTGAATGCACGCAGCTGTAATGCGTTGCATAATTTATTCAGCGCTATTATTTTGTGCTAAAAGATTTAAACAGCATTAACAGCTTAAACTGCCACTCACAGTAATATGTGCACGTCAAGCTTAGCAGTGATGATGGTGAAGATTTCCATCCATAAAGAGGTTATAAATATGCAAAAACAGAAAAATGTTGAGTTGCAACACAAAACAGAGCCCGGTATGTACCTGATACATGCCAGGTAAGTACTGTGTACATACACAGTAAGTATGAGGTAAATACCAGGTAAGGGTACCAGGGTACTGGTACATACCAGTACAATGGTACAGTTACATACTCAATACTTACTAAGTACTGTATATGCACCCAGTAAATAGGACCTACCAGCTAAGTGTATACCTGTTACATACCAAATGTTTACCAGTAAGTATTGTGTGTATACCTAGTAAGTATGAGGTAAGTACCAGCGTACTGGTACATACTTGTGTAGATTTGGTAAAAGAAAAACTGGTACATACCAGTTTTATACTCAATACTCACCATGTAAGCACTTGTGACATACTAGGCTTTATTGTAAACTGTTACAATATGCTGTTGAAATGTAATTTTAAAAGACAGATTAAAGATTTAATGTTGCACATACAGCAAATGTAAAGGTCATGATAAAAGTTGTGTTTTTCAAGTATTCAGGGTAATGCCTTTAACTTCCAGCTGAAGGACTTTATTACCCTTGGTTTCAGCAGCACATGCTGGAGGACCTTCCACCCTTCCACCATGGCTTTATGAACAAATCTCACCTCCTTTATAGTGATTGGCAGACACCACCTCACCCTGACACTTATCATCTATCACATGAGGAATTTTGATAGTGAAAGTACACAGCCTTGGCAGGCTCAGTTTAGATCAATAAAGTCAAGTCCGTTCCCTCCAGCGGTCTCTTGGTCCCAGTGGCAAAAGCTCAGTCACCTCTCCTTTCCTGACAAAAGAATAGGCAGTCAGAATTGCCTCAACATCTCAGGTTGAATATGAATCACAATAAATACAATTATTTTCTTAGAGTCAGACCATAGCTAAAATACAAGTGTGATCAGGAGACTGTAATGAGTCACTAAGTCAAAAACTAAACATTCTGATTGATATATTGTATTAAGTTGTGTACATTTATTAATTTTCCCTCAGCTTTGCTTGAGTCAAGACTCAGTGAATGGCACTTTGTCTAGCAGTCAGACACTCAACCACTTAGAGCAACAATAAAACATGCCCAAAAGTACTCAATTCCTTTAAGTTCTAAGTGGATTTTAAAGGCTTTCAGAAGCTGAATGCTCATAATTCAGTGGTCTTAAAGCTAGGCTGTCACTTAGCATAGGAGTTTCCAAAATGTTTTAAAATGTTCCTGAAGTTTCTCAGTTTTCTCACGAGTCACGGGGACCTGAAGAATTTGCCAAATTTTCTTGTCAAATAGTCCCAGAGTTTTTACTGGCATCTGGAATTCCTCAGTTTACTTTCCATGACTAAGAAAATGCAAGATATGTGAGATAATTCATGAGGCATCTGCAACGTATTAAGCTCATTTAAGTGGTTTAATTTGATTGATTAATCATTTGACGTCTAATGACAAAATTATTGCTGGGCTGGGGAGAGGCCCCATATGGTCCAGATTTTTAAATTGTCCATAATTATCGCACCACTTTTGCTCAACCGTTTTGCAACTGTTAAGTGAAAGTTTTAAGTGTTAAAGGTTTGCAAATTTATTGCAAGAAAGTCGAGTAGTAGTTATGTAAACTTAGGGCAAATTTTGAAACAAGCTTGAAAGGGAGTTTGGGCAATATTCATGCAAACATCTTTGTGACAAATCAAAAGTATCAATTCAGTAAGACTCCAAGTGAAAATTTGTATATTGTTCTTGCAGTTTAGTGTCTCCAGTTGCTAAGTGAGATACTAGCTTAATAACTTTACTAGGGGCTGAACTCTTTTTATTACCTTTAAACACAGAGTGAAGACTGAGGAAGAGAAAGAACAAATCTAAAATTTGTCTGTATGGAGGATGTAGACAGTCAACCAGAGGACTGCAGTTTAAATTCCATATCCAATCAGTAATTAATGTTTTCCCTTTGTTCATTTCTTTTTCAGCTAATATTTATTCAGTTTATCAGAACTCATAATACCGCTGTCACCTAAAATATTTCTCCACTAGAGGCATCTTTTTTTTTCTTTTCTAAATGGCTTTGAAACATGCACAACAGTGACGTCCCCTGCAGATAACATTTAATTAGGGTCTTATAGTGTCTCTTACAGACTCTGAGTTGTCACTCTTTATTTTAGAGCAATTATTGTTATTCATTTCAAGTTGCATTATCCACACTACTCTTGAATGATTCAATCAAATTTGTGCAGAAAAATTTTACTAATTATGATCTGTGCAACTGCAATTACCAAAGGAGGTTTCATTTGGAGTGTCACTTTCTTAATCTGTTTGTCTTTTTCTGTCTTTTGATGATTCTTGGACAAACATTTGGAAGGAAGAGACTCACATGTGTTAACATGCACCCACACTTGGACAAGCTACTAAAAAAACCAGAAAAGCTAAAATCACAACACTTGGAGGAGAGTGGTTTTAGTGTCTATTTATGCAGCCATTTATCCACAACATTCAGACACCTGAAACTACCTGGAACTGTGCTTTGCTGCTATAAAAATACACGTATTACACATTTTGTTTCAGAATAAAGTTGACACAGATGATATACCCTAAATCATCTCTAAAGATGTGTTTTAAGAGAGTTACAGGTGTCGCTGTGTAAAAAAATTGTTGTTGAACATTAAAGCAGGTATCTTTAGAGCAGGGCTTTGGCTCACTGGCTCACATTAGTCCCTCTTTAGTGGGTTTCATCAATATAGTATTTAAATCCTGGTCCACAGTTTTTTCTGCCTAATTTTATGCAAATAAAAACCAATGTGACAGAATGATGCAAATAAAAAAAGAGTAATGAATCTCTTTGAGCTACTATTTTATTAGCCTGTTAGGAAAAAATAGTGAGGTCTTTTTTCTGAAATTAGACAAGATAAAATGTTAAACTCAGAGGGTAAATAAATTCAAATTTGTACACAAATCACAGATTACTATGTGGTTTATAAAATCAGACGTTTTACAAAAATCTGGAAAAAACAATCTGCTGAAATAAAAAAAGAAAATAAAAGGGTTGATTAAAAATTAAATAAAAATGTGAGATCTCAGCTTCCAATAAAATAAATTAATTAGGCCACAAAGAACTTTCTAACCCCCTAACCTATTTTTTATCTTCACTCTAATAACTTGTTAGAACTAGCTTATGTTTTATTATTTCAAATAGGATACTTAAATTATTATTCATGAATTCAAGACTCCCATCAGCTTCCATAGTTCACTTTTTTTTTAAAGGTGGTGAGCACAGAAACGTCTGGCCATTTCTTTGTTTTTGTGTGTAAAACAAAATTAAATTAGTTCAAACAATTTAATATACATGTTTTATTTCATAATATTTAAATTTGTATCTTTTTCATTTGTAGTATACGTCTAACACTTTAAAAAGTTTTATTTCAAGCTTTAAGCAAATTGTTTGGCTCTGAATTGGTTGCATTTAGTAAGAGTGGAAGGAGAGAATCACTGTAGTACCAACACATACAGTGGCAGGAAGTATGTAATAACAGTTGAAGCCATAGTTCAGATCATTTGATGAGCGGCTGTGGAGAGGATATAAACAATGTTTATATTTTCTGTTTTAGATAGCTGTTTGAATGATCTCAGTTTGTAGAAACAGCTTAATTCTGTATAACAGCTGATGAGCTAAAGGCTAGTCTGAGCAGGATAAAGTTGACTGCCATCATTGTAAAACAACATAGCTCCTCATGGAAATACTATTTTATAAACCTCTAGATTACCCATTTCACCACAAAAACACCCTTTTAAAAATCTGAACTACTTTATTCTTGTGAGGACTATAAACTTTTATTTGTTTCCCAAACTGCTTTTTAGGAAATGCAGCAATGACAGATCTGGAAAACTAAGAAATCTGATTAAACGTGTGCCTGCCATCTTCTGTACAGTGATGGATCTTGTGTTTACTTGAACAATGTCAGCTCAGCTCCTCTCCTCCATGTTGTTGGTGCTGTGCATTACTGAGGGCATCTGACCTTGGAGTACAAACAGAAACACCCTGGTACTACTGCAAAGCCAGAACAATGAACAATTGCCCCCTCGGTGAGCGCGAGCAGCATTTTGCAGAGCTGCACTGAACACACTTGCCAAACTCTGGAGGAAGTGGACACAGTCTCTCAGACGGAGCTATTCTGTACAGACTCTCCCATTTAAAACTCAGATCATGATTCATAAAAGCAAGTGTCTTGACTAATGGAGAGAAAAGATTTATGTAGAATGTGTTTTTGTGACACACACTTCACACAGCTTCCACTTGCCATTGAGACAAAGTGTAAAAAGGCGCACTGACACGCAGCTCAGAGCCAGAATCAAAGATGTGGAACAGACACCAGATCAGACAATTACCCTCAGACAAGTTAACCAGGCGAAACAGGAAGAGGCCCAGTCAAGAACAATAGAACTGTCACACATCGCTACGAAAAGGCTTTTGTTTTTGACAACAGCATGAGCGCGCATCTTTGGCACAACAGCTCATGTGAATCTCAACACTGCTAATAACACAATCTGTCAAATGAGCTGAAATAACACAAACCTAATGACCTCAAATGAAAGCAGGGTTTTCAAACCTGGTCGCTCATTGATCAACTAAAATACAAAAAGAAAAAGTGTCAGGAAGATTTTTCACTTTCATTATTCTTTTTCTATCTAATGTGAGCTGTGACTAAAGGGACTTCAGCTCAAAAAGAAAACAATGTATGTGATTTTTTTATAAAAAATAAATAAAATAAATAAAACTAGCTTTTCTTTAAGGAATGCATACTACACACCACAAAAGTTTTAATCAATGATCTTTTGTGATCTGGTAGTGTTCAAAGTGTGTGTTGGGGAGGACTCTCTGCTACCACCACACCCAATAAACCAATTCATAGTTAAAAATAGTTGCAAATGTACCAGCCAGTCGAGGCAGGTGGCCGCCTGCCCTGAGCCTGGTTCTGCTGGACGTTGCTTTCTGTTAAATTGAAGTTTTTCCTCTCCACTGTTTCCATGTGCTGCTCAGGATGGGAAACTGTGACAAAGTGAAGATTCAACACAATCTGCTGGCTTCATTAGATTATTTTATGTGTACAGTGCCCTGAGATGACATTTGTGGTGAATTGGCACTATATAAATAAACTGATTGAATTGAATTGAATATCCATGCGCAAAGAGGGCCAAGCTCACGTTTATCAGGAAAATGCTGACGTTGCTATGGAAACGCCATTGAAAGTGTACAAATTCAACCAGTAAATTAATGTTGTTATACAGGCCAAGGTATTTCCTCTGCACTGGTTTATGTAAGAATTTTCTTTGGGATCATGGTTGAGATTTTTTTAAAATGAGCTATAAAAATCTGCTTTTTTAGCTTGTTGAATTTGCACAATTCCAATGGCGTTTTCATAGTAACCACAGTGTTTTACCAGCTGACCTGTGACCCTGAAGAGTTAGGCTCTGCTATTTGTAACTACAAAAACAGTTATTTTAATTTATTATCTGTAAAATGGAATGATTTATAGTAATTTATGAGTTTGCTCAGGTGTATTGTCTATCTTGCATTAGTTTGATGCCAAAAATCATCATTAATAAATAGCTGTTGCTGTGCATCCAGTGAGGATTTTCTGAGAGTTTAAATAAAATTTGTCCTCTAGTTCATGAGATATTTTGCTGACAGACAAAGAAACAAACACACAGACAAGTCAATTATTGCTACATTTCACTGTGGTGGAGAATAATGAATGTGGCAATTCTTCTCTATAAGTCATAAAGATGCTAAACACTGTAAGTGGAAATATAAAAAAATGGGGATTATGTAGACAGCACATGGCAGAATTATAAAACATTACCATTACAATAAAGTGAGGGAAACAAAAAGCACATCAAAGCCTAGGTGGTACACTTGTCTTTGTCCTTGTGTTTTCTAATTTATTTATTCACCTTTGTTCATTAAAGTACCAAATCACAACCTTGGAAAAGACAGACTCTTCGACTGCAGCGGAGAGATGTGCTTCCAGCTGTGCGCAACAACTGAAAAATATACCTGAGCACGGAAAAACAAAATTTTACACAACTCTGAGACACACATAAAAACGTGTTTTTTTTTTTTTGTTCTGAAGGACAAAATGTTGAGCTATGTGAATTCCTCTGAGGAATGCGTCTGCCTTAGTCATGAACACTAAACTCCTAACCACAGATTCAAGATTAATGAAACTTTTGTTTATTGCCTGCCACAGAATGATAGAAAACCCCTTTTCCCCCAGCCTTCACCTGATCTTTTACCGAAGCCTTAACTAAAAATAAATCTCATGGTTAACCTTGTGTTGAAACACACATCTTTCCTCCAAGCGTGATTATTTCAGGCTAACACAAAAACACCCATGAACTTATTGATTCTGTGGAGACTTGCCCAGCATAAGTTCTCAACTAAAAGATGGATTATTTATCTCGAAGAAAAGATAAATACACTTCACACAAACTTAAAACACTGTTTCAAATGCATAGCATGGCAACATGTGCTTATTTACTCAATTTATTTATAGTTTGAAGTTTGCTTCAGAAAACTGACTGTTTTCATCTTTTTATGTTGCTTTTAGTTTCTTCTTCCTGTTTGACTCATTTTAGTTTTATTTTTTACTTATTTTTAAACTTAAAAAACATTTATTCTGCTTGTAGTTAGCTTTTTGTTGCTTTCAGCCATTCTTTTGTTACTATTAGCTTTTAGCTTGTGCTACTTTTAGTTCTTAACTCTTACTCTGCTTCTTTTAGATTTTGGAAAGACTTTCAACATATTCAGTTTTTAGCTACTTTTTTGCTGATTTCAGCTTTTAGCGACTGTTGCAATCTTTTAGGATAGTTTTGTGTTTCTTTTAGTTTTAAAATGTATGTTTTGGATCTCTTAGTATTTAGGCACACGTTTGTTTCCTTTAGCTCATGTTTAGATATTTCTATTAATGTTTTGCTACTTTTGGCTTTTACCTATACTTTTGCTATTTTGTTACTATTTTCTACATTTAGCATTTAAATCTTTTAGATTGTATTAACATTTAGTTAGTGTTTTGCAACTTTTAGCTAACATTTTGGTATTTTAGCCTGTTGTTGATTTTAGCTTTTAGCTTATGTTTTGCTACTTATTTGTCTGTTTCTATTTTTAAATAGTAAATTACCTAATTTCAGCATCAATGACTCAGTTTCAGCTTCTTCAGCAAACTTTTGCAGTTTTTCAGAATATCTGAATCCTTTTAAAAATAATAATAATAAAGTCAGGGTCACACTGAATAAAATATAGTTTATTTTTATACCTAAGCTGACTTTTCAAAAGCTTTCCCAAAATGAACACATTCACCTTCATGATTCACCTTTTATGAACTAAAGTCCAATAAAAGTTACTACAATAGTTGATGTCTTGCAGTAATTAGTTTACTAATTGTTTCATCACATCACATTTACATTCTGCTTCATGCCTCTGTTTGCTCCTCTCTTACTCACACACTGTATCTTAACACAGCCTAATTGCCAATAAAGCCAGTCTTATTCACATATATATTTTTTTTATGCTTCTATTGTCATGCAGTGAAACAGGTCTGACAGCGTGATTAGAAAGCAGTCCATTAGGACTACGTGTTCAAACTCAGTCCCTTCATAAACACTGCCTGGCTAATGCTCGCCTCTAATAGGTCCAATTCATTTCTAAGAACAGCATTATCTGACAAAGCAGCCATTCATAAAAGTGAGAAAAAGAGACTTTTGTGTGATATTTTATTTTAAATGTGCAATGATTCATTTGAAGGAAACTTAGAAGTGACAAAATGTCACAAAGGTTTTCTCGGTTGCTACTTCGTTCTCTCTGACACCCAGAGCTGCACACACCCAGAGGCTGGAGTGTGTTTTCAGCATTTCGTCAATAGCACTTTGCCACAAACACAGGGATACGCAGATGTGGAACACCTGTGGCCTGATTTTATTCATTTGCTGCACACACATACACACAAATACACACACAGCTAAATCCTGCAACGGTAGAAAGATTTTGACAATTTCCTTATATCAAAACTCCTAACGCTTGTCCGGAATGTTTTTAATTTTACATCAGTTCCCTCTTGAACAACTACAGCATTCACTTTGTGCTTGTGCTGTTTAAACTTGCTGAAAAGAAAACTTCAAATGATCGCACTGATGCGCCACACTGGACTCAGCTTTGAAATTTACTCTTCAACGCCCTGAGCTTCACTGGCAGATGTAAAGTTTATACATCAATGTGAACAAGAGAAATTGGATTTTTGGGGGAAGCTGCAGTATGAATGCTGAGTGCTGGAGAACTTTGCTGAAATTGGTTGAAGAAAGTTTTTTTTAACTAAATTGTCAAAATTAAAACAAGCAGAGCAGAAGTGAAAATCAGTGGAATAGTAGCTAAAACATAAATGTAGCAAAACATAGACTAGCTAAAAGTTAAAATTGGCTAACTGTAGCAAAATACTGAAATGAACAAAACTGAAGTTTAAAGTAAAACATAAAATTGGTAAAGTACAGAAAAAGTGCAAGGCAGTAGCTAAAAGCTAAATATAGGAAATGGTATGTATAACAAAACAATACAATTAGCATAACTGCTAAAAGAAATTTGACAAAATAGTGGCTTATTTATTTATTTATTTATTTTTTATTAGTAAAATTTGCTCAAATTAAAAATGAGCTTAACAGTAATTAAAAGTTAATGTAAGCAAAACTATACCTGAAAGGAAAAATTTGCAAAATACAACCCAAGGCAGTAGCTAAAAGGTAAAATTAGTATATGAAGACATTAGTAGTGCAAGTATACTAAATAAAATTTTGGAGGACAACGTTGAATAGATGTCATTGTATTTCTTTGACAAACACTTTGTAAATAAAATTAAACAATTCAAACAGTATGAAAGTTACAAATACTAGTCCTGATTCAGCCAAACGTTTTAATCAGGTAGAATAGCTCAAAGTATGCAGAGTTAAACTGCACAAAATGTATGAAGAAACAATAACAGCAAAACATTAATGTGGTGCTGATTCAGTATTCACAGGATAATTGAAGCCCTTAAAACTGTTGGTTTTTTTTTTTTTTTGATATTTTTATAAATTATTCCAAAACCTTAAACAGACTTTAAAACACTCCTTGTTTTTTTCTGGTTCATTTTCTCTGTATTTCTTAAACATCATTATTCTACTAAAATATAATTTTCTAAAAATATTTATCCATAATGTGGGGGAATGCAGTAAGAATCAGATTTAACTGGATGATGCAACGCAGAGGAGTTTGCTTCACAAACAGCAGTGAAACTTTGCAGGCACATATCAGATTTGATTGGCCTTCGACTTCCAAGTGTAAGGTGCGTGACATCTCTCTGCAGAATCCATCAATAAGCAACCCACTATTGATCCCGTCGGCCTCATTAGGCGGCGAAGCACGAGTGCGGCGGTACTGATAAGGCAGTTAAAAAACCTTACATTGTGTCATCAATAGCTTTTGGCCTTTAGTCAATGCTGGTTTAGGCAACTTTATCTGAAAGGACCGAGCCACCCTAATTTGCAAAATGTCAATGGTGATCGAGGCCTTCCACCAAATCAATGTAACAGTCACATGCAGGCGTTTCAGAGGGCCCTCGAAATCCCACCAGATTTGCATCTGAACACAGTAATCCTGTCAACGGATTTTTTATGTATGCCCTGGCTGCTGAGGCTCGGGATACGTTTCGATCCCAAGAGAAGAAACACACGAAACGTGCTCAAGCAGCACCCACACACCTCTGCACAGGCTGCTGCAGAAAAGAATAATAATAAAAAAAGAAACACCAAATATTATCTTCAGGGAAATAGACAGAAAATGAAATTGAAGCTAATAAAACTCTGAAGTTCCGCTCTTTCATTTTCAAATGTAAAATCAACAGGTATTTTAGCCTGACTACCTGGGGGCCCTGCTGCACTTTAATAATTTAGCCTCCAAGTAAAGGTCTGCCCTGTGCCGGCTGATATATTAGTTAGATATTAATGCCTGTTGTTTGGAAATGTTCAGATGCAACCATGAAGCCCTGCTGCAATAACACAGCTGGAGGACAGAGAATGAAACCAAGCAGAACTTCATTATGGATTCTGTGAGTTGGCGGTCCACTGGAACTCAACATCTGTGAGCTGGACACACACACAAAGGTAAGCTGCCTTCTTAGTCATTCAGACATGACCCTGTTCAGACTAAATTAATATTTAATCATCTTTTGTTGTTGTTTTGGTTTAATAAAATCTACTGTTTATTTCAGGCAGCGACAAATCAAATAAACTTCCTCTACCAGGATGCTACTAATAAAGCTGCTCAGGCATCATTTTGAGCCGTCGTTCATTTTATTATTTTGCTACATTTAATTGGTGAACTCATTTTCTTACATCGTAAACACATAAACATCCGGTTGTGTCAAATTCTTATGAACATAATTGTCCTGCTTTGATTGGTTAAAGCAGTAAAATGCTTTTTTTCACTAAATTACTAATTAATTCTTTCAAATCACGCTCACAAACATCAGGAATAATTAACAATAATGAACTAATTTGTTCAATGTTGCACGTAACTCAAATGAAAACACCACAAAAGAAATGTTTTACAAAGGTCAGAAACAAGCGCTTCTTGTTAAAGTCAGACAAAACAGTTGCACATACAACTGCAGCCATTGTATTTGCATGACTCAAAGTCTCCAGAGGAGTTGAGAAAATGTATAATCAGTGTAGCAGAAGGACCACTGCTATGTTCTCCTCTCTCTCCTGCAGCTCTCGGTGCCATGTAGCGTGTCTCATTTCTTGGAGACCGCCTACTCTCAAACTCTCCTCTGAGCCTGCAGTCTGAACAAAAGCGTCGTGCCATGAACCTCGAGGGATGGCAAAGACAGGCGTGTGAGAAGTGCGCCTTATTTTCTTTCCATGTTGGAAGCATGAAGCGCCGCGTGTCAAGGATCCTTAAAGTATTGTTCCATTAGCTTTTCTGCAGGAATGTGGTTATAATGGAGACAATGAGTGGCTGCTACGGGCCAGACAGGCATGAAATTTTTCGCAGACACTTTTAGTCCCAGGTGAGTAAATCCTAATGACTTTGGTGATCCCATGACAATTCTTTGTGAGAGTGAATTTTTTTTTTTTTTTTTTCTTTTTTAGTGAAACGTCTCAAAATCTCCTCAGGGTGGACAGGCATGAAAATGGATACAGTCAATCATCCTCCAGAGCTCATGTGCTGAAACTTTGGAGAGCTTACATTAAATAAAAAAAAACCTTTTCCAACACTGTGTCATGTTCCAAAACTCATGCAGAAATAACGTTTCTCCCACCAGATTCTGATTTATGCATGGCGCTAACAAACATGTGAACCCTGTAAATATCACACCTGCCTGTCAGGACGTTAGTATTCTCCTGATGCATTTAGCTTAATAAAAAAGCTGCCAACCCTTTAAATTTCATTTATTCATACTATCCTAACATCAAATGTGTTGCTCATAACAGACACTATGTGTCATGGTTGGTAGTGGGTCTGACGACATTTGAAGTGGTTATTGGTGCCATTTATCATCCGCTAACATCAGCCATCACTTGTGATGGATCTGGGATAGAATCTATCAATAGCATGTGTCATTTTACTGCTATATATTTATTTTGAGTGCACTTTAATATTTTCAACATCACCTTAACAATGGTTTTTAAAAAGTAATTATTATACTTGGTTTTAAATGCCTCTAGGATGATGCAAAGCCCACCAACCTGTTGTTAATCAGATAACTAACCCTGACTGTTAACCTTGCTTTTGTGTTCGTTCTTTAATGTTAATGTTTAATGTTGTTTAAATCCTTCTTCTTTCACATTTAAATCATTCAGTTTGGGTCTATAAAAAGTGGAACTGCAATGCTTTGGTCTGAAATCCTCCTTATTGTAACTCAACAAACCCCTCTTTCATCCTTTTTCTGATGTGGGTCTCAGATAAACTCGTTTTGATGCTGTCTCTTTAAATCCAAACGATGAGCCTCACCCCCACCCCCCTCCAGCTTCCAGACCAATCAATTCCAGTTTGATAGAGGGGTTTATGTTTATACAGTGGCACATAAAGTTTTCATTTACAAATTAATTATAGCAAAAACAAGGAAAGACCTGTCCATCCAGGGTTGCCAATTTGATCCCCATTCCAGCTTTGTCAGATGGTGGTCAGAGGAGCAGGTGGCGCAATATGGCAGCCCCACCTCTGTCAGCCTGCCCCAGGGCGGCTGTGGCTACATTGTAGTTTACCATCATCGGTGTGTGAATGTGTGTGTGAATGAATGATGCTTGAAATTGTAAAGTGTCTTTGAGGGTCTCGAAATGTGCTATATAGAACTAAAGCATGATTTTTTTAATTAATATTATTATTAATATTATTAACTTGTATCCAGTCAAAAATGACGGATCCGATATATTTATTTGTAAACGTATAATAAAATAACTATTATCATGTTAGATATTTTATCAGCTTTTACTTGTATTCGACAGTACAAATTTTGATTGTTTTTTACCTTGTATTCCTTCTGTATGTGAAACACTTTGTTTGGAATTATTTTGACAAGAAGGAATTAAAAAAAAAAAAACATTTTGTTTGGGAAAAATTCCAATGGGGTTGAAATTATATTTGGTAAAAACTCCTGTGGAATAAAGATATTGTTAGGGAAAAATTCCCTTACGATAAATTTATATTAGGGAAATTAAATTGCAGACAGAATATTCTGTTTGGAAAAGATTTATACAGGAGTAAAGTTATTGTATATTTGGGGAAGATTCCTGTGGAAAAAAAAGTCACAAGATTTTATGTCAGTCAGATCAAAGGAACAACTCTTGACAGAGCTTTAAAAAAGGTTACATTTACCCAAAACACAATTAGATGATTAAAATTAAAAAGTGGTGTCACAGTAGCACCAAAATCCAGAACAATCTTCTGACTTCCAACCAGAAAAGAAAAAACATTCGCTATGTTTAAACAACTTTACCCACAAATGAATAAAAAGATGTGTCGATCTAAATGTAAAAATAGCAATTTAAAAGCAAAAGCAAAAACGTCCAAAAAAATTAAGAAAACATCTGAAGGTGATGTTAATGAAGTGCAGACACTGAATGTTGCATTTAGCCAGAAGCTTTGTTGATAATTCATGTGCGAGAGCTATTTGTGAACGCATTAAACATGTTTATACGCTCAGCTCTTACCCCGCCTGTCTACACGGAGGCTAAAAGGGCCAGCAGGACAATGTTCCCCCTAAAAACAAACAGATGGGCGGGTAAATAAATAAATAGATTTTTTGACGTGAACTGAACTGGAATAGTTTTTTATGTTATTCGCTTAACATAACAAGAGTCTTTGTTCTTACTTAAGGTTTAAACATTTTATCTGCATTTCCATATCTTAGTTAATAAAAACTAAACATTTCATTATGTTCCTGTAATCAGAACTGTGTTATTTCATGAATTTAACATTAACTAATGAACTTTAGGTACTTTAAACAAGAAGTTTTGCGTCACAGCTGGATTCAATTATACAAATAATAAAATTTGGTGTGTTAGTAGATAAAAATCATTAGCAAATCATTTTGCAAATCTCCATTAGTCTCCACTGTAGTGAACTATTCTTCATGGGGTCCACATTACAAACCATGACCTCAGAACACAACCCCACTGCCCCACACACACCAGATCAACTCATCAACCAGTCAAACATCAGCATAGATTTGAAAAGTTCCTTTTAAAGTTCTTGTGGTTACCAAAAGATTTCAATGCAGAATATATTCCAGTGAACAATGGCTGTCAACATAGCTATAATTTTAAGTGCATTAGTTCTAGGCTATAACAGAGACTTGTATTGTATAAAATCATGTCTGTAAGAGGTGGGCAATAACTTTAGGAAATGAAAAAGTTTATGTAAATAAATCACTGATAAGATTTTACAATATTTTATTTGGAATTTTTGCTTAGAATTAACTGGACAGATTTTAGATAAACAATCAAGAAATAATCACTGGATGTGCATGGCTGCTACAGCTAACTGACTTTTGAAAATGTAAAAAAACTGCAGTATATATTTAAGCAATTCTAGAAATATTGAGCTAAAATGTGGTTTTGAAGTAGCTGAAAATTATAAACAGCACCTCCTTCAAGTGCTGCTCAATGTATAATCAGGTTAAAGCTCTAGCATCAAAGTTTAGTCAAACTTGCTTCTCTGTTAGCAAAATATTTAATGAACTACTGGATAGATTTGATTAAAACTATGAGAATATACATCTACAACTGATTACTTTCTGCAGTCTCCTTAAATGAAGATGGCCAGCACAGCTGAGCTACATTTACAAATGACTTTAACTCAGTCAGTTTTACAGATGTTGGGCTATATGTTGCCATGGTAGCAGCTGAGAGCCCTCCATAAACACCTCTCCTCCCCCCATTTTTGCATGTTTAAAACTATTTATTAAAGCTTTTTATGCAGCGCCAGAAATCAGGTAAACACTTTCAAGTGTTCCCTTTTATTTCCGACTGTTTGCTCCTCATTTTCTTCACGTCCCGAGAGGAAAACTCTCCCTGACAAGTAAACCTACAGTATTAAGTTTTAAGTGCAGTATAATTTCCAGGGGGCCCACATGATTGCAGGGCTGGATGTGGAAAGTGTTCAGTGAGTGATAACATGAAGAACAAAGCACAGCAAAGGAAACCCATCAACAATGCTTCAGTTCTGAAGCTGCAGACGCACTCTCAGGCAGCACTAAGAGCAGCCCTTTTAACAAATTATCTTGACTCATTTACCAGGATTTGTGGAAATGTGAGATAAGTGCAGAGTTAAAAAAAAAAAAAAAGAAAAAAAAACATCATATTTCTTACTGATCTCTGCAGACCTTTACATAAAAAACCTCCAAAACAGACTTAGATGTTGTTCAGTCGTGCAGAACAGAAGCCTACAACAGCTGAGTGGCTTTGAAACTGATGCCCTGTACTGAATGGATCACAGATGACGTTGGTGAAAACAAACTACAACGAGCCTTTTGATGGCGCCTTTCACTCCACACTGGATGTCTTTTTTTTCCGCTTTTTTTTCTGTGCAGCTGAGTTTTCCTTTTAGCAGGAATGAGTGAGAGGCAGAGCAGCAGCCTCTCTCCTCGTGACTTTTCCACTCATCCTCATAAGAGGATCGGACGTAATGGGGTTTCCTCCTCTCTGGATCCTTCTGCTCACAAGAAATGAAAAAAAATAAAAAATAAAAAATAAATAAACAAAAAGCTGCACAAAACTTTCAACAATGTCTGAAGGTCCTATTCTTCTCACATTTTAAAGTCGTTCCGACAACATGTTCCGAGTTGTGACCTCAATGGGCGGCCTTTTTTTTCCCCCAGACTTCGTGCAGAATGTATGAAAATAAGGCTAAAAATTCCAGTGGGAGAGGCAAGCTGTTAGAAGAGATCCTGAATTGATGTAGAAATGAAGAAGAGTTTATTAAAAACTTAAATCAACAAATAAACAACAGATACTAGATGTCCAGAGGGACAAACGATAAAACACAAAGCTAGGTTTTGAATTAAGAAGCTTTTTTTTCTACCACCAAATGGCAGATTTGTCTGGTAACAAAATATCTCTTGAACCACTGCATGGATTTTCATTAAAACTCCTCAAAGATAATTATTGGATGCATGAGTCAGCAGTTCAATATGGCTGCCACTGCTTATCAGTCTAAGCAAACACAAACCAACTACAACTGTATTGATTTTACAGATATTGTGCTAACATATGTTGAGGTAGTAGCTGAAAATCATCTCCAGCACACAAGTGCTAAAAGATTGAGTGATATCATGTAACTTTTTATCATGGCATTAAACTTATTTTAAAACTTATTTTAAAAATTTGCTCTGACAGACTGTGGGGAATATGTTCCCCCCATTCCTGCCTGTGGGAATAACCTCTGCATTAAGGTCTACATGGTTTCACATATTCCAGCTTGTGATAGGTGGTTGACCTCATGTCAACAGTGACAACTTGTCTCAGTGTGGAATATTTTATTCATTGTATTAATATTGCATCAACAGCTCATGCTATGTTGTTCGTGTGTAAATATATGCCAACAGCACTCCCACATAACAGTTTCTTTACAAAGAAACATCCAAACTATAAATGTTTTGAAGAGTCAGAGGTTATCAATTTTACCTTTTTGTCTCTTAATTCATTTAAAATGAAAACAAAGAAAAAATACCAGAGGGAAAAGTGCATTTTCTGTGAACTGACTGAGTGAATGCTAAGTGCTGAATGACTGCTGACATTTGTTGAAGAAACAAACGTAAAAAAATAATAAAATAATAAAAATAATAAAGTTAGCAAAACAGAAATTAAAAGCTACAATATTAAAAACCTAAAATCTAAAATTTAGAATTAGCCACACTTAAGGTAATAGTAAAGCCCAAAGCAGCAAAATGCAAGTTGTGCAAGCTAAAATCTCTGTAGCAGTAGCTAAAATCTAAAATTAACAAACCATTATTTAAAAGCTTAAATGTGTAAGCCTGCAGCTAAAAGCTACAATTAGTTAAACAGTAGGTAAAATATAAACTTAACATAAAAGCTAAAAGCTAATGTTAGCAAGACTAGCTAAAAGCTACAATTAGCTA
>JARVJO010050502.1:0-20848 GCA_031762555.1 Cynodonichthys magdalenae | reverse complement strand
CTGGCACAGACCTACTTTGCACAACTTTTGGGATGTAATAGCCCCCCCCCCCCCCCCCACCCAACAGCGCGAGCACACACACACACTTTGCGTGATGTGGGGTGCCCCTGACATTCAGAGATCACCTTTGGGTATTAAACCGTGTAGAATAATGAGAACATTACAACTAAATGAACAAAACATTTAATTGATTTGTTTCAGCTCTTATGTAAGTCATACATGTGCGCTTGTTTGTTTGTTAGTAAAATATTTCATCATCCAGTGGATTTGAATGAAACTCTAAAACTAACTTTCAGGTTCCCCGATTCAAGATGGTTGCCACAGCTAGGGACCAAAGTGAACACAAAAATGGTTATAATTCAGTCAGTTTCAAATGATTTGAACTCAAATTTAGTGTGATAGCTGAGACTTAACACACTCTCTGAGTGCTAACTGAAAGATTTGTTGTTTATTTCGTTGCCATTAATTGTTGGAGTCAACTCAGTGCGTTTGTTAGCAAAATATCTCGGGATATCTTTAATGGATTTTAAATAAACCTTCAGAAAACAACCACGGAGTGTAAATCTACAAGTGATTACATTTTAGGTTTAACCTAATTCAAAATGGCCGACAGCCAACTAATCTTACTAAACACAAAAATAGCCACAACTATATTAGGTTCAAATTTGACGTGGTAATAAGCACAATCCTCAACAAGTACTTAGAGCACTATTCAATATCTTTCTCTTTTTTTACTTGAAACACCTGCGAAAACTGTTGACATCCACTCTGCTTGTCTGTTAGCAAAACATCTCATAAACCAGTGAAACACCCTTATTTAAAATAATAATTAATTATTGGATGCACATCTACAACTGATTCACTTTTGGAGTCCGTCGGATTTAAGATGCCCACTACACATAATTAGCATTAGCCTACACAAAAATAGCTTTAATTCAGGGAAATTTACTATTTGGTGTGGTAGTAGCTTAGACTTACCCTCAACACATACTTCAAGCCCTAACAGATCATGTATAATAATATGTCACGCGAGAATGCGCATCAGCGATATAAAGAATGCTATAGGCCTTTAATATCAAACCTTTTCTTTCTTAGCCCAAACCTTATTAGAAGAAGCACACAGACCTTTTAATAAATTGCGAATAATTGACATAAATGACTTAACATTACAAACACGCATTAAACAGCTCATAATTATTTATAAGCTTTACATGAACCATGTGTTTTCTCTCCGTGCACCTCAGTGAGCGACGATGATGACATCCACTACCACCCCTCGGGGCTCTCTCTCTCTCTCTCTCTCTCTCTCTCTCTCTCTCTCTCTCTCTCTCTCTCTCTCTCTCTCTCTCTCTCTCTCTCGCTCTCTCTCTCTCTTTCTGTATTTGTACAAGCGCACGAAACGAGAGAGGAGGTGGTTCATTTGCTTGGCCATAAAGCATTTATTTACCTTCAGGTGAGTGTCGCGCAGAGTGCAGAGTAAAGATCGCAGGAGAGATTTACACCTGTCTCTGCGCTCAAATACAGAAGCCTATAGCCTACAGAGATGGCCACTGGAGCCAGCTTGTCTGGGGCTCTGCTAGACACCCACCACCCCACCCCTCACCAAAAACCTTTTTGTTCCCTCCCATCCACTGTGGATTAAACAACATCATAAAAAAATGACCATCAGCTCTCACGCACTGCAAACAGATTATTCTTCCCGGCGCCTTTTTGTTGTGTTTTTTTGTTTTGCGCACACACCACTCCCTCCCTCTCTCTTTTTACGCGCCCGGGCATCGTTTCCCCGCACTTCTCTGCACCAGTTCCGGTCATTGTAAACACTGACAGGCGTGTGATGTCGTGGCAGCGGCTTGGAGAGACTCCTGGGAGGCTGATGATGGACATGTGTAACCAGATAAGAAGCCGAAAAGGGAGCGCATTTGGAATAGTGTAGATATTTACTTAAGGATGCAGCTTTGTACTAAACTTCACACAAGCACATATTTGTTTTAAATAATATCAGCAGAATCTACATACACATTCTGACCCTTGTTTTACCTGTTGCTGCGTTCCTCTTCTTAACTGATGAAGGATGTGACCCTGTAGGCACTTTAAAAACAGTAATCACACTCTTTGACTTAGGCAAAAACACCACACTGTAAAATGTTACAAGTGAAAGTTGAACATTAAAAGCACATTTTTATAATTCTAAGAAAAAAAAACATTAGACATTCATGCAAAAGCTGTGCTGCAGCTGTCATAATCAGTTTATTTGAATACTTTTGAGATATAATATATAACAACTTATTTTTTTACAAGATTTTCTTAAAGTCTGTATTTTCATTTTTAAAATTACCTTGAGTTTATGGGTTTTAAGGAAGCCTATTTTTTATCTGTAAAATAAAACTAACCTTAGTAGCTGAGACTCTGTTGATTTTGTGCATTTGCTGGTAACCTTTTCAACTTGCTGAAATGCATCCGTCTTGTTCGAGCTGAACATGTGTCATCATTAGTGTCATTGTTGCTGCGCTTTAATCAGGTGCTGGGAATCGTTTAGTCCTGTCCTCAAACATTTAGCACGCTGCTTTCAGCCACCTCGTCAGGTTTTTTGATATCATTATATTGCATCACTTGATGGAACTGATGCAACAGTGTCAGGAAAGAATGCAAAAACCAAGATTTTGAGTTCAAAAGTTAATTTTGAAGAACAGTAAAACTTACAGAGTCCAGAGTTTAAATTGCTTTATTTTTCCACATTGAAACAAGTTCAGGAAGGCAAAGTCATAAATAAACACAAGCGCAAAACTCAGTCTGACACAAACACAAATTGGTTTTTTCTTCCTCTGATGCACAATTTGCAAGCGCATGCCCACAAATATTGTTGCATTACTTCAGCGGTCACTTTCCTGGCCTCTGAAACAGGCAGTGTGTTCATCAGGTCCTGCCAGTGAATTTCATGCCCTACCGATGAGAATAATCTCCTTAAAGTGAGGCAGGCTGAGTGCAGGTTCTCTCTGCAAGGCTGCAAATTAAAAGCCTCAACACACAGGTCACTTTAAAAACAACTCAAATTTTCACTTTCTTAATGTTTTACACATATCTCTTGGGTTGTACTATTTTGTGTAGTTTTCTTGCTTAATGTATGAAACATGCTTTATATTCAGTCTTTCAATCATTTACTTTTTTTAAATAAAATTGGACAAATATCTGTTGGTAGGAAAATGTGAGATTGTTTTGATAAGTCACTTAATTTAAGTTAGACTTAAAGTTTACCAAATCCAAAATGTTAGCTGAAATTATATTTCACAAATCTTTGACTTCAAATTATGTTTTTTTGAGCGTCACATGAAAAAATCTGTAAAGAACTTGACTTCTTATAATCCAAACTGCTAAAGTTGGTGCACTAAAATGTTATCAGTTCTTTCTGGTAATGAAGGATATTTTAGTTTTAAGTTGAAGCTATTTTAGCCACTAATTCCCTTTTGCTCATTGCCTGAAATTGCAAACTAAAGTTAAGAGATGTTTTCAGAAATCCTTTAGTAAAAGTTAAAAGATGACAGTTTGCTCCTCATGTCTCATTTGGACTAATGGAATCGTTTTCCATGTGCATTTCCTCCTGAGAAGCAGTGGAATTGGCAGCGCATGCGAAACCTGGAAATTATAAAAGAAAACTTTTAGTCCGAGGGAGCCGTGAGGGAATATAACAAAAAAAGGGGAGGCAGCGAGAGCAAACAGAAAACGGTGATTTTCCAAAATGGCCCGGGCCATTGACTGACAATAGCCAGACCTTCTCTTTTTCTGTCACTCGCACAGACGACTCCAAAAAAAAAAAAAAGCCATAATGTAATTAAAGGGGCAAAGAAAAACACCAAATGTGATTTATTTGATTTTGAACAAACCATTTGTGATTTAAATTTGGCAGAAGAGGTATTGCTGATAACTGAATTTCCTGTCCAGCTGGGTGAGATTTGTGTCTCCTTTTGATTTCCATCTTAGACAGAAACAGTGGCCACAGATTCACTAATAATTTGCAAACATCGTGTGTAGCAGTTGTTTTCCTGATAATGAGGATGTTTAACATGTTTATCAGTTAAGGGAATGACATTGTGGTGATATTTAGGATAATTTTTGCATTAAAACAAACACTTCAAGTTCATTTTAAAGGTTTATAAATCTTAAAATCTCATTTAATGGTCTAGTTTGGCGTTAAAAGTGTTAAATAGATATTTTAAAGCAGTCAACAACCAAGACAGTAACTGCTCCAATTTCTATAACTTCTCTTTTCACATTCAGTATCAATTGTTTATCTTTGCCGTACTTCAAAATCTCTTCATTCTGCACATACAGTATATTTGGTAGAGTCAGTCAGCAGTCTTACTCCTATTGGTCCAGCAACAGAAGATTTTTTTCAATAAATAATTCACCACTGATAGCCAGACCTAATGCCTACATGAACAAATCTCTCAGTTACAGCCATCTTGGGAGTAAGCCAGTCCAAGAGCATACTTAATAAACACATACAGAGACCGGCAAGCTCTAGTTTCACTGATGTCTTTCTGAGGGAAAACGATTTGAAGACAGTTGGTGAAACAGCATCCTTTCTGTGGGTAAAGGTTTCGGGGTCAGGTTTGGTTTTTGCTATAAGAGCAAATCATCTTTTTTGCCTTCCTACTATTGATAGATTTACTGTCTGTTTTAAACAAACTGTACTGTAAGTGTTTTGTTTTAGATATATTTGACGTTTGCATCCTGAAATTTTATGCTCTTACATCATGACAACGGACCCAGACACCTGATACACACAATAGCCAAATCAACAAATGAATTTATGTGTGGACACATGTATGTCTCCCGTATCTGTGCCATGGTCTGTTCAAACATGCTTTCTTTTGTGTCCTCATTTACGACCAGGATTGAGTCAGCTTTACATCGACCACATGTTTGCCGAGACTTGAAACACAAACCAGACATAATTTCCTCAACCTGACCTTTTGGCTGCGGTGGATGTGGTGGACATGTGCGTGTGAGTGTGCTTGTTATTATGCAACATCTTTTATATTTTTTCCACTTTATTATATTGCATTCTTTCTCATAAAAGTAATATAATAGTGATTATTATTACAGTTTAATTTAGTTAATCTGGGCAGCAAACTTTAAGCGCTTTATTTGTGCATCCTGGCATGGAGTCTTTTGGACAATTATTTTAGTATGTTTAAAGGATGTAGTTATATCTGAATGACTAGATGTTATTATTTAGTGCATCTGCTGCAAGACTCCCCTGCATGAAATATTCAAAGTCCATGTGAAAATGGATCTGCTGATCTGAAGTCTCTGCCTTTCCCTGACCAGATCCCGGTGGAGCTGCCACGAAGAAGGATCCTGATATTGCATATCAGCTAGATGACCAAGTTACGGTCTAAGCTCAGGTCACTGGGATACAGCTGGGGTTGCGATGGACCAAACCTGCACCACTGATTACACCCTTTAGCTGGACAACCACATGGATGATCTGACTACAGCCTTGGTGTTCATGCTAACGGAGCAAGGTAATTACAGTCTTTCAAGTGATCATGATGTAAGCATTTTATTTATAGTTAGGTATAGAGCAGTTTGATCAAGTTTCAAAGGGTTATGAAAATCTCGAGGAAAAAAACAAACAAAAGAAAGAAAAAACAGGTAAAAAAAAAACTTTGAAAGTGCTTTAATGGACGGCCACAGATCGTCAACAGAGGTGTCAAAAGTATTCACATTCTTTACTAAAGTATATAAATATTCTATGGTTTAAAGTAAAGTTTTTGGACCTATCAGCTCAAGCTTTTTACTTAAGTAAAAGAGTAAAAGTACTGTTTTTAAAACTACTTAAAGTATAAAAGGAAAAACAATGTAAAACAGCCACTATAAGGATAAAAGTGTAGGCCGTGCCACAGATTATAGTGCACATCCACGTACTCAAAATAAATAAAATAAGATAAAATAAAAATGAATAACTTTAAAATATAGTAAAATGTTAATGCTGAAAAACTGGAATACACTAACCTTTTTGTTTCAGCTGCACATACTGTATATCTCTGCCATGCTCATCATACTGGACTACATACGTCTACTGTGTCCTGCTGGAGGGACATGATTTGTGTCATACAGGTTTGGTGTAACAAACCAATAGGATGTAAGAATCTTCTCATCCAACCACAATCAAAGTCCCTCTATCTAGGAGGCATATATCTGGATAGTTTTCTTTTCTTTTTTTTTCTGAATGATGACAAGCCTGAAGTGAAATACAAAGGAAATACTATTTTTATAATGTAAGGAGTAGAAAGTACAGATAATTGCATACAAATGTCAGGAGTAGAAGTAAAGTTGGCTCAAAAACAGTTACTCCATTAAAGTAGCCAAAAATTCTAACTAAACTTCACATCTTTGGCCATCAATGTCCCCAATCTTAAGTCTGCATATCAGACAATCTATGAGAGAAACAGAGCTGTTACCCAAATTCCTCCATTAAAACAAAAAAAATGAAACACAACAAACAGGAAGCATTATCAGAGTGCCTGAACTGTCACACTGCATTGTATCCAAGAAGCCTTAACCGTCCACAACACTCCACCTCATCTCTTTTCGAGCAGCACAGCGCTGCAGCCGGACTAAATGAAAAACAATTTGAGGAAACAGGGAACAATCTTAGACAGGCTCCAGCAGGCTGCCATAAAGAGAGGGGCTGCCTCTCCAGCTTTTCCCTCAAGCCTTCAGCCTAAACTCTATGGGCTAATGAAAGATCAATGGGACGACTGGGCAGCTGCTTCTGTGGCTGCTGTCTGCCACTGCACCAGGAAGTGAGCCAATTACAAAACGCTTGGAAAGAAAAAAAAAAAAGTAAAAGAAAGGAAGAAGGAATGACAAAACTGTAAGTCTGTGACTTCGAACTGAGTGATTGGAAAGAATGTTTTTGTGTTTTCTTGTTATTATAGCTTTGCTTGCTTGGCAAATCTGTTTTTGAAAAACTTATTTTAACCTCCTATCCGTGCCTTACCATCCTTACCTCACTCTCTTTCACACCCCTGGTCTCCTGCAGCCTCCACCTTCCAGATCTTCTAGCTTTCTGGATCTCCTGTAGCAGTAATGGTGTGTGTGTGTGTGTTGGGGAGGGGGTTGCTGGTGCAAACACATAGCAACAGACAAACAAATCATGCTAAGACTTTGCTGCCATCCGGGCTGCCAGCAGCACACTTTAAAGGGGAGTCGGTGCCCTGCGAGAGAGGAGGTTGTGCCCATTTTCCCAGGGAGGGGGTGAGACCTAGGGTGAACACGAGGGGAGGGCAGCGTGGAGGCGAGGTCTGGTCCTTATCCGGATCATAGACACCTCCGCCCCTCCTGGCAGGAATGTATAAAGCCCCCGGTGGGAGGAGAGAGAGGCAGAAGAAAGAAAAGAGGAGGAGGAAACAAGCAGACATAAAGAGGGGAAGTTAAAAAGAGGTAAAGAAAAAGCTGGTGTAGGAAAGTGAGGGAGAGGATGAAGAAGGGAGATGGACAGAGAGGGGAAAAAAGCCTGCTTAGCTCAGGAGAGGGAGTGTTTCTGTGTTTAGAGACAAAAACACACCAATCGCAGCACTCTCACTGGGCTGAGAGTGCAAAGGAAAACAAACACGACATTTGAGTTCTTAAATCCCATTCTAACTGCAACTGGTTATTATTACCTCAAGCCAGCTGCAGCCTAATGTGATGTGTCACTGGTGACAGCTGATGAGTGTGGTAGGACAGGGGTGCTAAACATGAAAATGTTAGATAATCATTAAACGTTGCCGTCTATTTTTACATGTTTATTTAGAGAAAAAATAATTGAGATAATCCCGGTGGTAACTCTGTAAAATAAGCAGATGTAATTTCAAACTGTCAGCACTTCACTTTGGAAGCTTCAGTATAAATCCAGGAAACCAGAAGGATAAAATGTTTACTACAAATCCTTGGCACTCGGTCAGTGGTTTGTGTATTTTCTGTATTGCCTTTCCTGGGAAGGAAATATATATATTTTTAGAGGTTGTTAAGATCTTCCTGAATGTTGGCTGGAAGCACTTTGAGGTTGTGTCGGGGGCAAAGAGAAGATTTTGTCAGGTGGAGATTTGGGTTTAGGGGTTCATTTACAGTTCATGCAAGAACATTCCATGCGATCTTTACATTTTCACTCACCCCAGGTCCTCTACAGTTCTCTTTCACCTATGTTGTGCATTTCTAAATCTCCCTGTTTTTTTTTTTTTTTTGGAAAGCTACCCCACAATTAGCCTTTCGGTTAAAAAAACGGGAAGGCCCTTGACGTTTGTACTCTGCCTGATGCCCAGCAGTCATTTTGCCATGACAGTTATGAGTCACGCAACAATTTAAATACTGTAACTGACACCTCATTTAACTAATATGTCCTTGAACTTGATTGCTGCAGTACAGCAGCTCGGTAATCCCCTTTTTGACAATTTGATGGGACATAAAGAAGGAAAATTTTTTTGCACAGGTGTCGACACATGTTTCAAAGTCATGGGCTGTATTGTATTTTAGAGATAAACAAAAAAAAATGTTAGAATATTTGCAAAATCTTGTGCTTAAACATTTGCTGTTTCTCTTTGTGGTGCATCAGTTTGGATTGTGCACACCTTTATAATAAAAAGAGACTGAAATTGAAAGTGACGTAAAATCCTTTTTTCACTAAAATGTAGCCCAGTTTATCCCCTGAAATGGATTTTTTTTCGTCAAATAACATAATGAATTTTAAATCAGCATAATTAATGTCCATGAAAATTGCATTATGGTTTAATAGGCAGCCAGAGGAAGTTAAACATTAACCTTGAACATCACTTCAATATTCCACCATGAGCAGATTTTAGACTGAAAGTACAGCAATAGACAAACTTTATGCCTGAATTGTGAATACATTTAGCACTGCACATTGTCTGCATAAAAATTATTTTTAATTGCTGAAAGACATGATTCTTTTTTGCAACTAGAATATGACATGACATTCATAATTTTTTTTAACATTTTAATCTGAATTAGAGAGGATAAAAAGATATATTTCAAATGTAGCAAAGCGACCTGTATTTTTTAGTTAAATGTAATGCAAAAACATTATGACAAAATTGGTAAATTGTCAAAATATATATTTAAACTCAAATAAAAAGTATTTTTATTTTTCCAGCTCCAAATTATTTTAGTTTTCCGATGTTTTGCTGAAACATTTAGCTGAAGATGCAAACTTGTTGTAGAATAGTTTCCCCTCTCAGGCATTTGTTTCCTTTCACCATCTGAACCAAAGGCTCTTAGCTCAGTTTCATGTGTTTTTCAGACCAAAGCTAAATTATTGGCTGCACATGTAACCGGGGTGAACATGTGTTCAAGCCACAGCCTATCAAACAGCATCCCGTTGACTATAAGCACCCCTGAGATGGATCTCCACCTTCATTAATGCAGGCCCACGGCAAGCACAGGTCTCCACATGTTAACATGTGTTGCAAACATCTGGCTTATCAGAAATGTTTTTTTTTTTTGGTGGCGCGGTATATATTATGTATTTTTCAGGTACACACTTCAATTATATACCAAAACCAACTAACTATGTTACCTTCAGTTGTTCTGAAAATGCTGTGTATATAAAAAATAAACTGGACTTCACCATCATAGCTAAATACATACATATCTAAACACCTTGAAATTGAACTCTCTCTCTTTAAGAACCTCTTGCTGTTTTTGACACTCCCATTTTAGAACTTCTTCACAAAAATGCATCAGGGGAGGGATGCTCTGTGGGGTGAGATCTCAGCTACAGACAAGCTCCAGGGAGGAGCTTTGTATAAATAGGCGGTGTTTTGTAGCAGCAAACGTTTAGGCAGCTCCACGTCTACAGGAGATATAAGGATTTCTCAAACATGCATAAATGAGTCAAAGAACTTTCTGGGTATGTTTTTGATCAGGGAATGACATAATAATATGTTATAAAGTTAAAAAAAGTACCGAAAACTTTGTATAATACCCCTCTTTAAAGGGGACAACTCACATTTTACTTTAGATTAAAGAAAGTAAATCTGATGTTGTGGTGAGGGACTTCAAGGAGGTTAGGATGAGCGAGCAGAGGGCAGAATCTGGTCAATGGCAGGGATTTGTCATCTAATAGTCCCACTGGGGGGACTTTAGGTGTAATTTCTGAGGTGCTGGAAGTAGGATTTTGTGGAGTTTGCCACATCCAAAGATCCTTTTTGTTCAAACTTTTAATGGCACAAAGAATGATAGCGTTATTAAAGCACATAATTTTGAAGTGTCAATCAAGAAGTCACAAAATCTCCAACCAAATCAAATCTTCAGGTTTAAAATGCTTGCAAAATGTGAGCGAGATAAAATCAGAAAAATTGCGTTACACATTTATGACTCAAATCTTTGCCATTAATTTGTTGATTCCATCTGGTTTGCACTCCAACAACGAGACGACTAAACGTGAAAGCCCTTGTGCAGTTAACCTTTCCTGATTTGGATTTATCATCACATAAACTTGACCTAACCTGGCGATGATGTCACTCAGGGACAGCCCGTTAAGTCACGCAGACGGCAGTAACTCCAATTGGCTTTAATATTGATGTTTCCCTGCCCTTGTCTCTCCATCAGCAATATATTTAATGGTCACATTCTGTGCCTATTCAGCACGAGAAAACCGAGAGCAAAATAAACAACTCAAGGAGGCAGTACTCTCTTTTTTAATAATCCTGAAACAAACAGGCGGATTTAATGAGATGTGTTCCAACAGAGACGTTTGTTGTGTTCCTGACTACATGTGCTGAATTAACGGTCGCACAGTGAACTTCTCAGACTGTGGGTCTGCTCTGTGTTTCGATAGTAGCCCATGATCTGCAGTTCTTGTCAGTCAGGAAGTCGTTTGGAAAAAAATGCACATTTAATGGCTTGATCCATTGTGATTGGAGTGGTTAACTGATGATCTGGTAGTAAATTTCTGTCTCATGGCTGTCACTACATCTCCTCCTCTCCTTTTATTGTTCTCTCTGTTTTTTCTCCACTTCGGTCAGCTCCTGCTGCCCCGTGACTTGCCTTTTTGTGCTCCCATCATCCCTCTCTGTATACCTTGCTTGGCATTTTTGTAAGAAATTCATAGTTGAAGTCCATCTAATTGCACTGCTGAAATCGATCTTGCAAAATTATTCAACATTTTTGCAGTGGAAACTGTTTGTGTTGGCTTCCAACCAACGGTAAACTTAAAGAATGAAAGATTTGGAAGTTGAGCGTGTGTGTGTGAGTCTGTGTGTATTATGAGGTACTAGTGCAGATGTGCGTCCTAATTTAAAATCCCGCCATGCGGAAACTATTCTTCTCAACCATTTCAAACCATGTGCAATAGGTGTCACTGCAAGGTTAAACCAGCTTCAAAATGCAAGTCCTGTTTTCATTCTTCCCTGCTCAATTGACTCTGTAGTGCTCCGTGCCCTCGGAAACCAGAAGGAAAAGGGAACAAAATATTGAAAGGAGATTTGCAATCCTGGTCATGGCTCACATTAGTTTGTAAATGTCTGTTGCTTGTTCTCAGCCGTGCCTTCGACATGAAAGTCAAGAGAAAGAATTTGCGTTGCTCTGAAAATCCTGGATCTTATTAGAAACAGGGGTAGTCATTGTTACTTCGTCCCTAATGTTTTGATCAGTACTTCAGTGGAGAGTTAAATAAAAAGAGAGAAAATTACATTTTCTTTAACTGCTTTAGATGCTTCCTGGGAAGATATTGATTTAGGAAATGGCAGCGCTTAACTGTGCTGATTGAAACAACAAAAAAAAAAATAAAGAATCAAAGTATAGGATTTCATGTTCAACAAATACAATGCAAACTAAGGAGTATAAAATTATAGATTTTTATTTCTCAGTACTGCCTTGTTTTAATTAAGTTAGACTTAAACAGGTTGTGAATAACCTTCTTCCCATATCTCAAAAGTATAACTGAGAGGTCACAAATCTGCTGAATTATTGCTTTAGAAACCTCTAAAGCAGAGGTGCCCAAAGTGGGGCCCGCTGGCCAAAACTGGCCCGCTAAGCCATTTGATTTGGCCGACCAACAGCTGTCCTGGTTACTAGATTGTAATCTCATGTTTTATGTAGAAACACTATATTTTCACTTGGTCTTTTCAACCATTGGTCCAACTATGTGGAGCTGTAGATATTTTTAACTCATGGTAGTCACTTTATCTTTGAATTATGTTAAGATTAAACATAAAATATAAATAACTACAAGAGACACTTAGATTAGATTTAACCTCATAGATTTGCATATCTTATAAGACCACATATTCTCAAGTTTTAAATTATTAAAAGTCTCATGAGCCTTTGCTGCCCAAGCATACGTTGAATTTTGTGTCCATGAGCTGAAAACCAACTAAAAAACAAAAAAAAGAATGTGGGCAACCGCACTGGCCACTAACTTAATCATAAAAAATAAAACAACTCTACTGAAGAAGTTTTTGCATTTCATGCATTATGATTGCATTTGGCCCACGGCCCTTGCACTGATTTTATTTTGGCCCTCTCAGGGAAAACATTCGGGCACCCCTGTTCTAAAGACATCCTGACATTGGTGTGATTTTAATCAAACAATAATGTTTGCCTCTGAGAAATGTTTTCTGCACATGGATAACTTTTTGATTAACAAATCCAAGCATTTTGTTCCTGTTTATATGGTCAAATATAATTTTATAAGTCATAAATAAAGCTGACTTCAGGTGGCTTTTCTGAATATAAAATCTTTGGTGAAATATAAAAGACCCTCAAGCATTTAGTTTTGTTGTTAAACCTTTAGCTAACTTTAATTTATCATCTCCTCACATGGGACCATCTCAAATAAGGACCCCTGCGTGCGAAGCGAGGGTCATATTGTTTTTGTTTGCTTATTTAGTTTTTTATTTATTTTTCAGTTATTTTTGGTCAACTGTATCACGGCTGCACCGATCAACATGAAATTTGGCAGGAATGTAGATGTGTTTGACCTACACTGTGCCAACCAATGGCTTTACCATAGACCTTATATTTGAAGAGGGGGCTCCATCTAAAAAGGGGGGTGTCTGTACATACAAAAATGCTTATAACTAAAAAACTATTCAACATAGGAGCTTAAGTTTTTTTTTTGTTATTGTTGTTTAGCTCTGATGAAGAACTATCCATCAGACCCAACAATGAGCCCCCCCCCCACCCCCCGGACCCCCACCTAAAACAATAAATCTGTTCTGGTGACATCTGAGTTCTGGTGCATTGGTTCTTTGCGTACGTGCGGGGTTCATATATGCTACCGCTATGCGGTGTCTAGTTTCTTCTCTTGTAATGTTTTATGACTTGTATTTGTAGGAAGCAATCTTTTTACATTGATTCATTGGAGCTAAATAATGCTTTTTTTCCCAGCAAAACTTTACATTAGAACATTACAAACAGTTGTTCAGGATGTTTTTAGGAATATTCAGACATCTATTTTGCAAGTTCCTTTTACCCAAATAATTGGAAACGTACAACAAAAAGAAGGCCAGAAAACAAGCATTATAAGACGACACTTCTAAAGCTTGAATGCATCACTTGCATCTTTTGTGGGTTCAGACTGAAGCAATGCAAAGTTTTATTAGCCAAAAGGTCCAAGTTTACCAAGCAAAACAGCTGAAGTGGAGCTGCAGACCTAGATCAAAACATTGTGTGTGTCTGTGTGGTGTGTGTAGGAGGTGGAGGGGCTTGTGTGTGTTGTTGTGAAGTAATAATGTTTACCAGAAAATATTCTCCTGAAGATAATTCATTTTCATATCTCAAACAAAGATTCATTGTTGAAAATTGATGCCTGTGTAGCATTTCCATTTTTGGTCTGTTTTTGATTAAAAATTTTACCATGCTACTGTGTCATAGGTAGGACCAGTTTTGTGTAGTTATTCTGTCGCATACATTTTTATCATTATTATTAAAACAATTTCAAATAAGTTTTCGAAATATAATTTTATTTATATTCAAAATTGTGTGCCTTCATTAGAAGACTTAGCAGTGAGTTCAAATTTCTGAGTGTATTTACACATTTCTGGATGTTTTTGGACTCCTGCATGTGTGCAACTGCGTAGTCCAACATCTAGTCGGCCACAGCCACATCTGTTTGTCATGTTAGCACTTAAGCGCCTGCAGGAGCCACAATTCTAAGTGGAGACAGAGTCCTTTCTCCCACTAGCTCCATCCACCCTTTTCTCCTAATTACATTTGTTCATTAATCCATTTTCTGCCCACTTCTCTTTCTTGTTTATGTTCTTGCTTCAGTGGGCTTTTGCCTTATCCGACTAGCAGACAGTGACCTTTAAGGAGATGCCAGAAGACTCTGTAAGACAATGTTACCCCTTCACCCTTTCACTAAATACATGCATGCACGCACACACACACACACAGACAGAGAGACAGACACACGCTCATGCACACTCACACACCTACACACACTCCTATCCAATCCCATCTTGGCCCCTTTGTTTCCCCCCAGGCCATCTCCTTCAGAGAGGCTAATGGAGTTAGCCTGATGTCTGCACAGCGCCAGTCATAAAACTGATTTGAGGCTAAAGGCTTGGTGCCGAGACCACCACTCTGCCTACAAAAAAAGAGATGTGAGTGAGATGTTAAAAGAGAGCAAGTGTATCTTTACAGGGGAAGAGGTTGGGGTGGCGGCTGCGGTGGTGCGGCGCAGGCTGGCGTAACTACAGCAACTGCAGACAATCTAATTGGTATTGACATCCTTGTCTTGGAGGAAATTTGACATCTAAGGGCAAATCTTTCTATTTAGACGCCTGAATAGTCTCCAAGGCGGGGCCTGAGGAGCACAATCACGCTGGAGCGTTGTTCTGGTCCTCATGTCTGGGCCAGCTCTGCCATGCGTCAATCGATTCTAATCCAATCGGGGAGGGGAGAAGGATAAGAAGCATGGGGAGAAAAAAAATTAAAATAAAATCAAAAGCTCTGTTGGGGTAATATTTAACAAGAGGGAGTACAATTGGGTCCTGTTGGAGCGGCAGCCTGTAATGCACTTGTGCGGTTGTAGCATGGTTAATGTATAGAAAAGCCTGAGAGTAATGGCTCTTCAGCTAAGGTGGCCAGGCTTCAAAGAAATCTGCTTGCTTTAGCTAAAAGACAGCCAGACCAGACCGCCAAAGCCCTTCATTCTGTTAGAGCATCAAATATTGTCCCCTCTCAGGACACACAGACACCCTGATTTTATTATCCTCACTCCCATGAGAAACTCATCCCATCCCTCTTTTTGTTTGTGTGACTGACCATCAATGAGAAAAAGTGAAGTCGTGCTGTTCATCGAAAACACCAACTCTGTTTTCTTGGGTCAAAGAGGAGCGAAGGCTCAGAAGTGACAGTGGTGGTTTAAAGAGTTTTAATAAGAGAATGAAACACTTTACATGAGATTTGTTGTGCTAACGGTGGTCATTTGCAACATGTTATCAGCTGTCTTTCCAAAATTCATTCATATTTATTACAACAAATTAATGTTAAGTTTTATTTTGAGCTCTTTGTGATGGTCTGAATTTTTGGGACCATATCCTCCACAAATGGTGACATTTTATTAGGCAATCTCAGACAAATTCCTTAATTTTTGGCATTCCTATTCAGTTTAAATGTGTTCTGTGGGTTTATTTTATTTTTGGCATAGGTGGACACCTTTGATCCTCCCATTTTTTATTGTCAGTATTGGCCCAGCCACTTGGTTCACGCATGAAGCTTTATAAAGAGAGAGTTAAGATTTTGTTTCAGCATTTAGATATTTTCTCTCAAAGCACAAATTATCTTAAAACCACATAAACTATGACATAATATCACAGCTGTAATAACAGCAGAAACAGCTGCTTTTATTTATTTTTAAATTTTTTTATACTTGCATGACAGGAAATCATATCATGAAGAACATCAAGGAAACAATCTGTAATCTGAATTATTCATAAACTGTTTGAAATGTTACAGAACTGTGTGCTTTTTTGCTTCATCTAAAATGGCGCTAACATGCTGTTATCTAAAGGAAACTACATAAAATCCTTTCAAGCATTGTTTGATATAATTTTTTGTTACTGTCTCAACACAAGGTATTAATTTGGGAGCTTTTGTTTGTGATATATAATAATAATTTGCCAACATACAGAGTTTACGACAACAGTTGAGTGGTTGTAAATGTATGTGTCCATTGATTAAATTTGAAAGATTCATTAAAATCTGTCCACTGTTTCATGAGATATTTTCCTAACAGAGAAACAACTGACAATAACGACTTGAGATTTTGTACATGTGGCTGCGGACATTTATTCGTTGGGGGTTGTGTGTGTAAAATGCTGAAACGAGTGTTTCTGCATCAATGTGTGATGAGGGCACACCGAGCTGATGGCTGCAGATATCACTTAAGTCATAAAAGTGTTTCTTGGAGCCCTGTGGCTGCTGGCTCTGGTGCCTGATGTTATCACAGTTAAACAGTCGCCACTATCATGAAAGAAGAGCACAGAGACATTCCTGTATTTTTTGCTGGTGTCAGGCCTGTGGCGATGGCAGGGGGGCACATAATACAGGACCGGCTTCTTGATGATTTACAGCTGACTGTTGGGAGGGCTTTTCTGTTCCTTCTTGTCAGTTATTTATCTGGACAGAAGGGAATGGAAAAGTCTAAATTTAGTTTTGTACTTCATAGTAGATTCATTAATCTCCAGGACCAAAAGGAAGTCACCAACGTATTCTTACTTTGTCAATGAGTGCAAATCAGTGAATCTCTGGCAACAACCCCAAAAACTTCAAACCAAAACAATCAAACAACATTTCCTAAATCCTTACAGAATAAATGCTGCTCATTTCATTTTTATCATCTGTGATACCATTTAATTCAGAGTCTGACAACATTATTGTTTCTTTGGGGCAAAAAGATTTTCAGCTTTATCACCTTTCACATCTATCTAGTTTAATGGATGATTAAAAATGAAAAATGTCAAAAAGAGCTTGTGACTTCTGACCACACAAAGTTTATTTAATTTAAGAAGAATAATGATTTTTTTTTTGCTCCCTTTTCATTTCCTGAAATGTTGCATTTTTGGAACAAGGTTTCTGCCTGACAGTGTAGGTTGGTAAAAAAGATGTGATGCTTATGTCCTCTCTTTAGGGTTTACTGTACATTTGAAAGGTAACTGCCTGCATGTGTGTGTTTGTCTGTTAGAAAAATAACTCATAAACCAGTGGACAAATTTTGTTGCAAAATATTCATTGGTTGCACATCTACAACTGATTAACTTTTGGAATGAAACTGATTCAAGATGTCCACCACATCTAAGTTTAGTAAACACAAACAGTTGTTACAATTCAATCCGGTTTACAGATATATAAGTTTTTTGTGGTTCAGAGTTGTATCTAACACATCCTTCAAAGGCCAAAAGATTGTGTCATATCTTTATTTAAAACTTTGGCATACAAGGCAGCAGGTGATCTGCATTCGATCAGGAATAGTTTTATTTTTTGTATTTATTAAACTAAAAATAAACTCAGTATCTTATTTTCCACTGGGGATGTTGTTCATGAATAAGCTTAAATGCCATATTTCAGGCCCAGACTTTTCTTCCTGACATCATTATGAAACATGTAATGTTTGCAGAGTGAACATCACAGAACACCTCTATCAAAACAAAGCCAGCTGCCACGCAGATCTATGATTCAAGCCAACCAGCGAAGAAACCTCTTTTGCGAGAGGGTCCTTAAATAAATATTCATTTGTTCATTTTTTAAACCTCGGTTATGTAAAGTACTTATGAGCGGTGTACCATTGACTTTCTTTTACTTTGAAGTAGGAAGAGTAGAACTACCTGATGCTACACAGCTTCGGTGGAATAAAAACACAATCTCAAGTTCAGTCAAACTTCTGCATTATTTCTTGCAATATTTGTTTCTCTGATTGTTGTGCTCTAAGTATTGGATATAGCTTGATCTCAAATCTCTATTTTTAAGTATTTTCAAATGCAAGTAAGATATGGACCACATATAAGTACATTTGATTCTACCAAAAACAAACCTGAATGATAAGATTCCCTGAAGGGTTAAAATATGTGTTACTACTAAAACTTCATGTTATAAACAACCTTTAAATATTAAAACAAGATTCACAGGATTATTATAATCCAGGAGTGTTCAATCTTGCTCCTTCAGGGTTGCTATCCTGAGTGTTTTACTTGTTTCCCTGTTCTGACACACCTGATTCAATGACTGATTGCTTCATCAGAATCAGAATACTCTTAAAGTACCAACAAAATAAGGTGTTCCTTTCTGGTGTTAGAATGAAGAAGATAACAAAAGTAAGGGGTGCAAGATCAAAATAATTAAAAGCACAGTCACACAGCACAGCAAACCTTTCACATTCAAAAGGTTATTGCACACTGGTTATTGAACATTGGTTGTTTATATTATCCAGATTTTTTTACATGCATTTGCGCTGTGGTGTTATGTTGCATTCAGTGCCCAGCAGTTGGAACATGATGTGACCTGAGTGTGTGGAGTCATTCAAAATATTTTTGGCTTTTATGAGATGGAGCTGTAAAAGTTCTTCAAGTTATGCAGAAACCTGTTAAATGGTAAATGGACTGTACTTATATAGTGCCTTTATATCCAACCAGGATACTCAAAGCGCTTCACACTAAAATCTGTGCCCTCATTTACCCATTCACACAGCACTCTACAAGATCTCCTAAGCTAACATGTACAATCATCTATGGAGACTAATCAGTGCCAATCACATTCATACACTGATGGGACACATCAGAGGCATCAGGGGTGAAGTGTCTTGCCCACGGACACAACAACTGAGACAGCTGGAACGGGGGATTGATCCGGCGACCTTCAGGTTCCAGGACAACTCCCCTAACCACTCTGTCACAGCCTCCCCACCCAATCACCCAGTCATTCAAATCAGGTGTGTTTGAAACATAAAGCACAGGCCTTTGTGGACCAGGTTTGGACACCGCTGCTCTAAAAAAATTGCAGAACCAAACTGACAATGGATTTTCCTTACTAAGTTTTCTGCAGTGCTTTGCAAAACATGAGCTATTTGTGTGAACTGTGGTTAAGTATTTAGCTTTTGTTGGCTTCAGTAAAACTATTCTACAAATTTATATAATTATAAGTACTGAATTCCAACTTTTTAAAAAATGGAATATTGTGTTTTTTACTTACCCTAACATATAATTACCAGAATCTTGATTTTGATTGATATAAAACAATTTTTAATCACTTTTATATTTTGTTGGTAAGCTTACAAGCTGTATCAAAATGTAATATTTTTTTTCTGTAGCCATACAACGAAATTGTTTAGGCTGTTGTTGTATAGCTTACAAGAATTGTTTCAGGGTTATACAAAAAGACAATTTTAATAAAATGTCAATTTAACCGCCTTCTGCAACCATAAACAATTTATTTATGTAACTGGACACAACAGTAGAGGGTGAAGATGTAATACTTAAAAATAATCAGAGTGACCACAGATGGCAGCTCAGAGAAAGAAGTTGGACCTGAGCGGTTGTGTTTTCATCGATCCTCATGTCTTCACTCGTTCTCCCCGTCTGTCTTTGACCGGTAGCACCTCAGTCCTAAAGTCAGAGGTCTTACGACAGAGGCAACAAATTGTCAGAGGGAGTAACAGCACCTTCAGGGCCTCTGTGTGCCGGCAATTGTCTCAGGCATGGATTAGTTTTTGTATCTAGTTACAGACTTTTATTCCCGTGGAGTCAAGTTCAGCATGGTAGCGAGGGCCAGCAGTGCTGCTGAGAGCCTGGTGATTTATGTGTTGCTGAGTGAGAGCAGCAGGTTCAAGTCAGAGGTCTCCGGGCAGGGTAGTATGCCATATATGTTTGTGTGTGCGTGTATTTGGACGTGTATATGAGAAAGCATGTGCGAGTTGCTGGCTCTCTGTATAAACATGTGTGTGTGCATGAGGGCCAAGCCTAAGCTCTCAGCAGGATGCCGTGGTCTATTTGGTTTGGAGAGGCTCCATTTGTTTGACTGCGAGCATGCCTGGAAGGGTTCTGGTGCTGTAAAAATAATGACTGGCTCTGAGAGGCGGGGCCCTCCAAACACAGGGCTGAGTCGATTGGCTAAACACGGAGCGTGAATGATGAGTTCAGATGACGACATAGCGTCAAGAAGTATGAAGAAAGATTATCACATATGGGTTCATTTGTTTTGGCAGTTTAAAATTATCCAACTGGACAACTTCCCAACAACATTAATCATGTGAGTTTGACATATTCATGACATATTCATGCAAAAGCAGGAAAATTATGCCCTATAAGATTGTGTGACTTAGTTTCTCAGTCACAGGAGTGAGATCACTGGAAACTTTGTCTGTTTTTTTTTTTTTTTTGCTTTTTAAAAAGTAAAGCCGCATTTGTCCAAAACAGAATAAAAATTAAGATTTTAATATTTATTTTCTGACATGTAAAAGAGAATGATAGATAATACAGTTTTTGTCAATGTCTGTTTGTTACCAAAATACTGAAAATTCACAGACAGTAATCAGTGGATGTTTGTCTACAACTGACTACAACAAATACAACTCACAGTACTTTTAAAAAACATTAACACTTTTGCATGTTTTATGTTTTTTTTTTTTTTAAATAGTTTATTCATTCATTTTCTTAAAAAAAACAAAACAATAATTTCTATATACAATAAAAATACTAATCATAAATGAAAGGTAGCAGAAGAAGAAAAATATCTTATATCTGCCCCTTTACTCGAAAAAAAATTTGATCAAAATAGTCTTCAAATAACAAAAAAGTAAAAAATAAAACAAAACAGAAAACAAAACAAAACAAAAATAAAGGTT
>JARVJO010050404.1:0-20871 GCA_031762555.1 Cynodonichthys magdalenae | reverse complement strand
CAGCTGTGTTGAACCAGGGCAGCACCTAAAACATGCAGGACACCGGCCCTTGAGGACCAACTTTGGACACCACTGCTCTAATCCAAGCAGTTTCCTTTTTAAAATGAATGAAAGAAATGAAAGAAAATTTTCAATTGGATGTTTTTAACTTTGATTTTTTGTCGACAGGGATTTACTTTTACAGTATTAGCAAGGAATTTGATAGGTTGAATCAAATAATTGTTCACTGAATACAAGTACTTTTTTAACAGGATAAATTAAGACATCAAAAAAGATTAACTGAGTGCCAATCTTTAATATTTGTTGCTTTAGATTTATCAAGCCTAAATATAACCTTTAACGTACAACCAATGGGGGGCACAGTTCTGCTAATCCGCTAATAGTGAAACAAATTTTATTTTTGCATAACTTCCGCTAACTTTGGAAACTGTTAGCTGATCATTTAGCCACACTAATTATAAGTCTGCTAAAGAAAACAAAAACAATTTCTTCAGTGTTTTGTGAAGCTAACTTTTTAGTCAGCGGATTGACGGTTAGCAAAGCTAACCTTTGATCAGCTGTGCTGACCTCTGTGTACAAAAAGCAACTTGTTTGTTTTTGTCCTTAAACCTTAATCCATTCGTTACACTTTAAGTTTTATCTATAAAACTTAAGGTAGAAAGAATAAATTTACTTCATGTAAACATACATGTAGTTAAAAAAATACCTTTGAAGGTTTTGTCGCAGGTTTGTTTGCATAAAGCACATGTCGAATAGTTGTACATGATCCTTATTGTTCAGTAATGCTTTCCATCCACGGATCATTATGTTAATAGAGATGAATGTCTGTTTATTCTAAAAGACATAATTGCTCCCTCAGGCCTTATAAGAAGAAGCAGAGGTACCACTCTAACTGAATTAATTATCACAGTGATTGATACCCCTTCTTTACCTCACATATGCTTTGAATGTAAAGCACTAATTTTTTGTTTAAATTGTTATTAGACTGTCCTGCTGCTGCACTTTGTGTGTGAGGACAAAATCTCCCCAAGGTCAGGTAAACAACCACAGTGAGTAAAGGGTCTCCTTCTTGCTCCAGAGAATCCAACAGTGCGTGTTCCTGCACATGGTTCCTCAAATTGGTGTCAAACAGAAAAAAACATTGATTGGGCTGTAATGATTTGGCAATGAAAGGATTTGTGCTCCCTGTGAAGCAATTTGAGAAGTTGCTGTATGCATACAGATGTTCTGATGAGGAGGTTAAAACAGAATCAAATACAATTTGTGAGAACAAACTCAGCATGAAGGGTAAAAACATCGTGAACCGGTGCTGAGTAGAGTACAGGGTTTTTTACATTAGGATGTAAAGAGCTTGAAAGATCTTTTCATGTAACAGAATATAAGCATGACGTCATACAAGCTAAAGCAATAAACACAGTTATATAAATATTTACAAAAAACATATATATATTCTACAAGATAGAACTTGACACCAACCATCGCTGAGGTCCCAGTCGCATGTGCAGAGTAAAAATGGCAAAAAGTAGCAAATCGTGATCTCCCCATGATATCGCAAAATTGCTCAAGATCTACAAGCACTCAGAGGATGTGTTGGCACATACTTAGATCTACTTACAAAAAATTTCAGCTCAAAAGCTGCTTTTGTTACTGAGCTACTGCCCTTTTTATGTGATGTAAGGTTCGGGTATGGTGGCAGCCATCTTTGATCACATGACCTTGCAAATATCAGTAGGGCTTGGACATTCAGTAGTACTAGTGACCAACTTTTGGTAGTGTTGTTGAAATCATCACAGGCCTTCATTATCTAAATCATCTCATAAGGGGAACGGACTGACAGACGGAGAGCATTTCTATGCCCCTCGCCTCAGCAACAGAGGACGGAATTGAAAGGAGAGCCTGTGTAAAGACATCATAATGGATTTAAACGTGGTATTTCTTCCATGTGTTGAACAGGAGCCAAGCTGCAGCTGAGATTGGCTACAACCAAAGTTATTATATCACAGCAGTCCAGTCAGAACCAAATAAAAGTACAAATTACTTTCTCAAAGTCAAAGAATTAAATAAATAGGTTACCCTCAGCGGTGGTTCTCAGCTGAATAAAGCTCTGAAAAATAAAGATATTCTCACTGTGCATAAGTTTTTTGAAGTTTCTTAAGGAAAACTTGAAAATATTTTCAACCTATAATATATGGAGGGTGGCAAGCGTAAATACAATGTAAAAAAAATGTCATTAACACATTTTCATTATTTAGCTCACATTCTGAGTGCAAAATCCTAGTTAAAAAATTTCCACTAACATTTTATTTAGCTCACTGAATACATTTTTCCTAATTAAAAAAAAATGTTATGTCTAAATGTTAAATTCTAAATATAAATATAAAATTATAAATCTTACATTTAAGAATTTCAGAATGGAACATAGCCTGAGCAGCTTTTGTTCTGATGTCATCATCCTGCGACAAAAGCAACCACTAACACTGATAACAGTGCTAACACTGCTAACAATGCTAACACTGCTAATGCTGCTGAAGATGGGCTTTTAAATCTAAATTCAAAATGTGTTCAGCAGTTTGAAGAGCAGCTCACACACCAGCTGGATATGCAAGTTTGCTGTCATGTGTGGAAGCATTAGCAGCGTTAGCTTTTGTCACAGGATGATGACATCATAACAAAAGCCGCACACAACAGCAAAAGCTACGTTCCACTCTGAAATACTTACATGTATGCTTTAACATTTAGCCACATGTCACATTTACATTTAGAGTTACACATTTAGATTTAGAATTTAACATTTCGACATAACAATTAGCATTTAAATTAAACATTTAGCAAAAATGACCAAAATGTAAGAGCAGTGAGCTAAATAACAATAAAATGTTACACTTAAAGTGAGCTAAATAATAAAAATGTTTTAGTGACATTTTTAACATTTTATTTTACACTTGATGCCCCATTCATCTTACATGATTTTTATTCTGATTAATAGACTTGTTTTTAGGTCTGGTTCTAGCTAAACTATCGCCTTTTCGTATGATAGATCTTAAGGGTCTTATTAAGCAGTGATTTATTCCCTTCTAAGGGAGCCCAGTGAGGATAAACCACTAAAGTGATGGCAGGATAATGAGGGCACAGGACTGGGGTTTTATAGATCTTTCCTGAGGACAAATCATTAAAATTTTTAATGCTGACACAAGCAGTGTGACATCCTGGGCTTTATTTGTAAGAAAAGCTTTGGTCTTACTGGTAATCATCTTCCACACAGCTTAACATTGTTACAGACTCAGCAACTGCTTATTGGCAACAATTTGCCCTCTTTTAGCAGAGTTACTGCTCTGAGAACAAGAAGTCGACTCGATTTCTACAGTTTTTCAGTTCTCGCTCTGACTGAGCATCTGAGGGATGAGTTGGAAAAACAGCTGCAATCTACCCAGGCCCCACCTCAAAACTTAAGACTTAAAGGATCAACTGTTGATGTCTTTGCAGGCAGAAAAAACTTCTTTTGCAACCTAAACACAAACTAATGAGGTCATAAATCCCTCCACGCCTATTTGACAGTTCCACTCTGGTAAAAAATCCTCATCTGTGATCAATAGGCCTCCAGACCGCAACATCACCCTTTTAATATGTCTGAAAAATATGGAGTATAGAAGACAAAGAGTGTGTTAAATACAAGTACTGACTCCTTTTCCTGAGTCACTTTAATGAGAAAAATCTATTTAGAGCCCACCATAAAGTTGCCATTAAATTTATACCACTTACAAAGAAAGAGCTATAAATAACTGAGAAAGGTAAAATGTCTTTAAAGCTGTCAGGGCAGAGAGAATGGGTGTGTTCTCCACAGTTTCATCATCTGCTTCATCCCTCAATCTATTATTGATCAGTATTATTGCATCAGACAAATTGTACATTCCTATAAAGGCTTAGCTTAAGACAGCAAATAATAAAACTATGTGAATTATTCTGAACTGCAAATGAAACAAACACCCTAATAACTCTTGCATGATGTCACATTGTTTCTAATCACTGAGCTGTAATGTTTGTTTTTAAAGTGGACAAAGATTTTTCCTTCACGCTGTCACTTTTTATTGACTTGGCAACTCATCGTCGACATGTTTTTCTTCCCACACTTTCATAACTACTATATTAAGGCTTCAGTGTCAAAATAACACGTTTGAATCACAGTTTAGTTTCAACAAAACAATGTGTAATAAGGTAATGTTTAGATTGCACCATTTGGATTAATAACATTAATATCTAATATCAGTGGTTGCATGTTACATTATAATACAACATTCCCTATGTTAAACCACTAATGACACAAAATGTCATTAGTGATGTTTTGTTTAAGGAGAGGGTTGGGTTTTGGGGCTTAGTTGGGACCAAACATTACTTCAAATGATCTTGTTTTTCCATGAGGTGACGTTTCTTTTAAAAGAATTATTCTTAGTGGACAACATAATAGGTTATTTTTCATATTTTTGATTGTCTTTGTAGGATAGTGTTTGCCTGAGGCTCATTTTGTGAGGGTTATTTCAGGAAGGACATTCAGCATGAAACACTTTAGACAAACACACGTTTGTTTTGGCTAAATGACACCATACTGGATCAGTTGAGGTCCAGGTTAACAACGACAGCTACAGGGTGTCACAAAAGAAGAAAAAGTGCCAGGAGACACAAGAGAAAAGTCAAGAGTGTAGAACTAAGGATAGCAACTCTAAATGTAGGAACAATGACATGCAAAGGTAAAGAGCTGGCTGACATGATGCAGAGAAGGAAGGTAGATGTATTATGTGTTGAAGAAATCAAGTGGAGGAGCAGTAAGGCTCATGGGATTGGGTCAGGGTTTAAGCTGTTTTACGATGGTGTGGATAGGAAGAGAAATGGAGTAGGTGTGGTCCTAAAGAAGACGTTTGCAAGGAAGGTAAAAAAAAATACCCACATAGCAGACAGGTGTGGGCCAGATCTGGTATCACATTGACACTGCTGGGTAACCTCTGGCATGGCAAGTGGTTTGTCAACCGGATGTGGGCCAGATCTGGTAATGATGGCACTGTTTTTAAGATGGCATGCCACAGCTGGCCTAGTTGTAGTTTGGTTTATGTGACCCAAATCTGTCAGTGCCGCAACTGGCTCACTTATTTTTTGGTTTATGTGGCCTATGTCAATCAATTCCACAACTGGCCTGGTTATTTTTGGATTTTTATGGCCTGAAGGTGCCAGTGCCACAACTGGCACAGTTGCGGTTTGGTTCATGTGAACCAATTCTGTCAGTGCCACAACTGGCCCGGGTATCCTTTGATTTGTATGGCCCAAAGCTGTCATCCCAGCCATCAAAGGGCCGTCATTCTTTGTAGTATCTGGGCTGAGTGTTAGAGTGTTTGTCTGGGCCAGATAAAGTTTGCTATGTGGGGATTGTCAGAGTGATGTAAAAGGTTTGATGCTCCACATGTTGGATATGAGATAGAGAAGAAGATATTCTGGAAGTATTCTAGATGAAATGATAATGAGTATACCCAAGGAGGAGATGAGTTGAGCTGCAGCCATTTGCTAGAGCTGTATTTGATAGAATTAGTGTAAGATTGTTGCACTCAACTGCTCTGAGGAAACAGGAAATACAGCAGGTTACTCTGCTTTGTTGCTCTGATAACATAAGCCCCTGTGGCAAATAGTCAATGAAGTGAAAAAGGAGTGAAATTGACTTTTTAATGAAGCATTTAAAACCCAATTGACAAAAGACAAAATGTCTCCATCTGAATTACCGCTTCAGCTGAAATTTTGACAAATGCAATCTGCCATTAAATTGTGTTTACTATTTATGTATTTTAGGCTGTCTGCACAAATTAGTCACAACTCAACATTTTCCTTAAACACAGGCTTGTATTTTCCTCTGCAAACCACCAAGATCAAGCAATTTTTATTTCTTCCAGCTTGGTTGCTGGGTAACATAAACCCTTAAGATAAGTTTTCATTACAACCAAGATTGTTTAGAAAAAACTACCATCAAGAAAATTAAATCAGTACTTACGAAATCCGAGGACTGATTCATTTTCCAAGAAAACTATTACCTTGCCTCCCTTTAACAGACAAATATTTGTAATATAGTCAATATTTAATTATCCAACCAATTAGATGTTACTGTTGTTGTCAATAGCAGTTTAAATTCTATAATAAAAAAAGAAAGTATGTTTACCACTGTGCTGTATTTAACAGCAGTCTGTAAGTGTTTAATAGCCGAGAAAAGTATTGATGTATTTTTCAAAAGTGCAATTCCCCCTCCCATTCTTGCTGAATTTTACTTTGCTATCTCAACAGGTACATTTATTTTTCTCATAACAAATAAAATAAATTCAGTGATAGATTTTGGATGCTTTCAGGTCAACTTGCTTTTTTACAACTGAGGCTTTTTTGTAATGTTGCTTTGCTGAAAACTGTTGAAATACTTTGTATAAACCAAGTTTCTGTGAATGTTTGCATACGTTGTATTAAAACCTGTATGTATTGTTTGGTATTTGTAGTAATATAATACATTAGAAAAAATATTTTACAATTTATTTTTGTTTACTGTAAAACGTCAGTTCTTTTCATTTGTTAATCATAGGGTTTATCACCAAAAAACATTTTTTAACCGGTTGAGATGACTAAATTTATAAGACTATCTAAATTTAATGTTTCATTCAACAACATTTTTTTTGTATTATTCAGTTCTAGAAAAAAAAATCTGTTCATGTTATTTATCATCATCGTGGTTTGTTTATTTTTATAATATATAAGTATAAAGTGTATAAATAAATACTTATTTACCTGCAAGAAGAAAAAAAGGTGTGCAGATTGTGTCTGGACAAGGAAAATTAAAGAAACAAGAAAATCATTTTGTGCTTGTTTTTATGGCCACTGAATGAACATAAGCATGATCCACTGTTATAATCAGTCTAGCTAATTGATTTACAGTCTCAGACTGCCTCAAGTCAATAATCTTTGCTCAATATCATTTGCATTTTTACAATAAAGCATTTTCTACAAAATTGCAACAAACAAGCAAGCCCAGTGTTCAAATGTGTTACTGCTCCAACCCACTGAGCTCACTGTTTACAGCTGGAACATTTTTAATGATGTTATGCATCAAAGTGGAAATTTTATAAAATAATGTGCTAGTAGTTCTCTGTTGACTAATTATATACAAGTGCAGTAACAAAAAGCTTAACAACTGGATTTTACAGCTTCCAGAACAACACAGCAATAAAGACAGTAATCCAATTACAAGAGTTTTCAACAGATCCATCAGTGCTCTATTGAAAGTAGTTTTTGTGTGACACTCCCGTCACACTCCAGCCCAGTCTCTTCAAATACACCCTGCTTTTTTCAGTCAGTTTAAATTAGCATCACAGAAGCCATAAGACCCTCTCCCAATGTGGCATAGTGAAGTTATGCGCTTGGAGAAAGGCTGTGGAAAACATATAAGGATCCATCAGTTCGTTCGGTGTTGCCTAAACACCAATGGGACGACTACAGCTGCTCAAGTCTTCTTTGTGATTGCAATGTGATACATTTAGTGTTTTCCTCCCCTCTGAAACAGGCTTCCTGTCTTTTTAGTAAAAGAAAAAGAGGTCTGTTCCTCGGATACATGTTTTCCAATACTTATGTTCCCCAGATCCCTGTTTCCAGGTACGTACTTTTGTTGGATTAATGTTTCCTTATGTTTCCTCCAAATGTTTTCCACTACTTATGTTCCTCACATCTCAATGTTTTTTCAGTCCTTCTTTTCCCCAGATATATATGTTTCCCTGGATCTCTATATTTCCCTGTACAATATGCTGTAATTGAGTACGTCTTGAGTCTGCACGGACCTCCGCGGAGCAAAATACGCCCGAGTTTACTTTTAACCCAGGAAGAACATGGGGATGATCCTGAATGGGTTTCTATTTATCACCAAAAACTGCTGCAGTAAAGTCCTGGCACAGCATTAAAAAGGAGGAAACACGGCGTCTGGTGATGTCCATGAGTTCAAGACTTCAGGCAGTCATTGCCAAATAAGAGTTTTCAACCAAGTATTAGAAATTAACATTTTATTTAACATTATTTAAATTGTCCAATTACTTTTGAGTCGCTGGAATGAAGGGATAGTGTTTAAAAATGCTTTAGCGCCTCACTTGAAATCATTTTGTTAACCAATTACAACTGAACGTCAACTGCATCTAAAATGTTTTGTTCAAAATTCATTGAGCTAATGTACAGAACTAAACTTGGGAAAATATTGTCTCTGTCCAAATAGATATGGACCTAACTGCTACTTACAGAAAATCAAGCTGACAGTTTTCAGCAAACTATTTTCTAGACTAAAATGGATCTTTTCTAGTCATTGATGTGTTAGTGAGTCACTTACTGCCGTGTGTCCAACCCCCACAAATAGTCAAAACACATCAACATGATGCATTTTTAACAGTTGTGAACTAAAACTTTATCTCTGTGGTGCAAAATATTACCAGCTTAGGCCTTTTCCATTACAGAGATAACATTGTTGGTATTTATTTATTTATTTACAACTTAAAATGACTTTTTTTAAAGACCCAAGTTAAAGAACTTATATCCTGTTTTTTGCAGACCTGCACCTCCTGCAAACAAGATGTTAATATGATATTATAGAAAGGCTATGAGTTTGTTTCTGCCAGTGTTGATTGAGGGAGACAAGATATGGAGGTTGATAAATCCCAGGTTTGAAAATTCCTGGTTAGTGTCACAGTTTAACACCCTCCAGAGCTCCAGCGTAGGCCGCCTGGTCATAATGACAACTCATTTTAATCTCTGTGTAATCTCCCACTGTCCTCCAAATAATAGCTGCAGGGAAATAGACAGAAGGATCACTGCAGAAGTCGTTTCTGTTCATGTCCTCCTCCCTCCAACTTCACTGCTTGAACAGACAAATCGTTGAAGGGTTTAAGGATATCGACTTTGTCTTCAGGGCTGTGCTTTGTTTTGTTTTAGTAAGAACAATGAATCCCATGTTGCTCTGACTCCAACTTCAAACACCTATAGACAGGACAGAAATGCATTTACTGCTGAGAAAATGTCATTTACCACTGAAATTCATTAAGTCCAAAGCCACAGTACTAAGACAGAGCTGTGGAGGCTCAGTGGGGATGGTTTTCCTTTGCAGAGACTGGATTGCTAATATAGAAAAACCTATTACATCTTGACGAAAACTCAATTATAGATGCAGGGAGGTCGATCTGTTATGTAGAACATACAACTGTCATTATAGAGACAACCACTGGAGTCAATACGGCGGTCCAAAAATGAGAGAACCATTGAAGATAAATCAGCTGCTTCATATACAAGCAGTTTTTCAGGGCCTGTCATTTTAAGATTTGATGCTTTTATGATGAACACTTAAAAACAATCTCATGAGATTTAATCTAATTACAGTTTTTTTTAGGTCAGTTTCAAAAGCGATGTATTGACAACTGGTGGCAACATATTGAAATGAAGATGTAGTTTCACGGTCATTAAAAGGATTTATCATAAACAAACTATATAATGGAAACAACAAATATACAGACATTAAATCCATGAATGCAACAATGAATTTAAGTACTTAAAACAGCAACAGAGATTTTGAATTGCAATGTGCAAATCTTAATAAATCATTTGTATTGTGCTTTACTTTTGAACTCTGGAAAGAAAGTTCCTATAAATACATATGCAGCAGCCGGGCCAAGAGCTATCAGTATGTGTGTTCATGAGTCAACCTTTTGAACACATTTTCAACAAACGCAAACTGCAATTTCTGCCCGACAGTGTTTTTACCAGCAAGTTCCTGTCTCCCAATGTGGAGCTTATTCACCAAACAGTTTCAGTAAGGTCAGATATCCAAGTTTATGTGTTTATATTAGAAACTTTTTCTTTGCATGATAAAATGTGTTGGTTACTGCATGTTATGTTAAAAATTTACAAAAAGGCTATTCGTGATTCATCCCCATGTACCTATGTTCACAACACTCACAACCCCAAGTCCAGTGAAGTTAGGATTGTGTGTAAAACCGATAAAAACAGAATACGATGATTTGCAAATTCTTTTCCACCTTTATTCAATTAAATACACTACAAAGACAAGATATTTAATCTTCAAATGGATAAAATTTATTGGGGGGTTTTCTGCAAATATTCACTCATTTTGAATTTGATGCCTGCAACGTGTTCCAAAAAAGCTGGACAGGAAAAGACTGAGAAGTTGATGAATGCTAAAAAAACTAAAATAAAAACAAACACTTGTTCAGAGCATTCCACATGGAACAGATTAATTGGAGACAGGTGTCATGATTGAGGATAAAGGGAGCATCCTCGAAAGGCTTAGTTGTTCACAAGCAAGGATGGGGTGAGGTTCATCACTTTCTGAACAACTGCATGAGAAAATACTCAGTTTAAGAACGTTTCTCACTGTACAATTGTAAATTAATTAGTGACTTCATCATCTACAGTCTATAATATCATCAAAAGATTCAGAGAATTTGAAAACCAACATTGAATGCCTATGACCTTTGATCACTCAGGCGGCACTGTAAAAAAAAACATCATTCTGTAACAGACATTACCACATGGGGTAGCCATTCCTCTTGACTCTCATCACTTCACACAAACTAAAGATAGAAGATTTTTCTAAGATAAAAACCATTTTACTATTAGATATTTTATAATCTTCTACATCTGAATATTTTGCTTTACAGTAAAACTGAATTGGTGTTTTTGTAAATAACTTTATAATATAAAAATCTGAAGTAAACCAAGTAGAATTTTTTTACTTTTTAAAAACATTTAACATTTTTCCAGGCAGTTAAAAATGTTCTGATAAACACTGACATTGACATGATTTGAACTAATCAGAGCAGAATGTTGTAGTTTCACACAGTCAGCTGAAGTTTTCAATATTAGTGAAGGTCAGTGTAGGTTGTCAGACACTTGTTTTTCCATCCCTTGACTAATGAGTAATGATTAATAAGTAAATCCTTTCAGCTTCAGTTGATAAATAATACCTTAACTATGTGAAAATGATTAAACCAAAGGGAGAAAAAAAATGAGAATGATTTCCACTTCCAGACACCCCGGTGAGTTCTGGGAAGAGCGACAGGGGAGTGGGAGGGAGGGATGAGTCTTTTTGGCAGGATATTCTGAGAGGTGGTAAACATCCTGACACAGAAAATCAGCAAAAAATAGAGAAAATTAAAGAGGAAACACATGAAAGAGACCAAAAAGATGCTCTCTCTCCTCAGCTTGTATAGAAAATGAAATTACACAGTAATTCTTTTGTTTTCATTTTATTTTTCATGATTTATTTTCTGTGTCACTTGTTTACCCAGGAGAAAATCATTTGACAATCCTGTCTCATTGATTCAGAGGAACCAGGAATCTTTTTCATCAGCATCTCTTGGCAACTCTTCCTCATTTGTCATCATCCCTGCAAGGAGAGAAGCCAGATGTCTCATGTCTGCTGAGCTCATGTTTTAATCGGTTTTTAACATAAACAAAATATCTTCAAAAGAAGGTTGAATCATGTAGCAACAGTGAAGTAACAGTGGCGTGCAGTTTTAACCGGAGAAACCGAATTGGTAAAGCTTAAATGATGAGAACAAAAGCTAAAGTTATCTAAACAATAGCTGAATGCTAAACCTGGAAAAACAGAAGCTAAAAGCTAAAAACTAAATTAAATCATGTATTTATGAAGGGGATTTTAAAGAAAACAAAGTTTTCAAGGCTGGAAAAGTTCTCTGTGTATTTTAATAAAGAGAAGAGAGTAAAAAAAAATTAAATATATGTTACAAAACTAAAAATTCATAGCCACAAGATAAATAAATGGGAAAACAGTGTGAATGATGACTCAGCATTTACAATAAATAAATTTAGAGTAATGTAAACATAGAGAAAGCATTAGTCGAAGTCACTGTACTAAATTATTTAAACTGTCTGAATCAGAAAAATACTAAAAAGAATAAAACTCAAAAGAAAAGGTTTTTGTGCAGCAGTTTATTTCAGTAGGTCTTGAGATTTTTTGAGGATGTTATGGTTTAAATATGAAAAAGTCAATTACATGAATAATATAATTAAACTATTAATTGGTCAACACTACCATAATTTACTGTCAAAATTGTTGTCAAACTCTTCACTTTTGTCCAGAAACTTCAAAAACAAAATGAAAAATTAAACTACCAGTAATATTTTAGATTAATTTTTTACTCATGACAGCAAATAATTGAATCATGGTTGAAGCTGAAATTAGCACAAAGAACAAAAGGTGAAAAGAGCAGTAAAATGTTATAAACATTTTAAAGGTGTAGAAGACAGACATAATAATTTTAAGTTACAAAATGGCAGAAAAGCTTATTATATCCAAAAGTATAAATTGCACAAACATCAAAAGTCGTAGTATTCATGAAGGAGCTGAACGTTTTGATATAAAAGTTGTTGAAAGCATAAAATTTGTGGAACGAGTAATGTTATGGATGAAATAATAAAGAGAAGCAGGAAAGAAATAGTGCAAACATATGAGTAGTATAACAATTTCACTGTTGATATGAGCTATAGTACTATTGTAACTTAAGAACTGCTTATGTTTTAAAATGTTAACAAGTGAAACAGAAAATACATAAAAAATAATAATAAATCTGCAATGTCAGATTATTCTAAAACTGTCTATCAAATATGTGGTTTTATAATCAACATAATCAAACCAAACATAAATGTTTCTGATCCTTTTCCTTAACATTAGATTTAGAGCATTTTAGAGCATTAGATTTGATTCATTTAAAAGTTAGTTTTACATCAAAGCTTCATTAGATTTGTTTAGTTTTTTTTTTTTTTATTTTGATGGATTTTGACATTTTATGGGCTCAACTTTTATTTAGAGAAAAAGTCAAAACGTTCTTTTTCGTACACAGTTTGTTATTATTGATGACTCTTGACAAATATATTTTAAGACAAACTGAGTGAAGGCAGGAGGTCGAGTGTGGGCTGCATGTTTTCTAAAAGCCACAGAGGTCACAGCGTGGGAGATATACGAGGAAGTGAAGGTCTCTTTCCTGGAAAATAATTGAGTGAATGAAATGAATGTTTTAGAGAAATTATCTTTTTTCACTATAATTTCGTCGGTTTGAATCGTGTCTCCTCGATCCAAACATGCATCAGAGTTCTTTGGCTTAGAGACCATAGAAAAAAAAGAAAAAACAAACATTGATTTTAGCATCTTATTTTCTGCTGATGAGAGTTTTGCATTCAGCTTGTTTCATTGGTGATGCTACAGAAGCACCGGTTGTTGCTGACGTCATTGTTCCAACAGAAATCAATTTGAAATAACGACCGTTTTCTATGTTGGACTGTATAAGAGGACATTTTAAAACTGAATAGAAATTAGTTGTCACTGCTCTCCTCAGTCATTTGCATTTGATTTGATGTGTCACCAGGAAGAAATAGAGGGTCTGATAATGCATCAGATAACTGTATTCCACCAAAAATACATTTATTCATAAGACTGTTTTTTCTGTTGTTTGTGTACTTGCTGAAATTTTAACAAGCAAGTCAACATAAAAACTTAAATAGAATCAGAGAAACTGCATTTTATTTTAATAATCAGTCTGAATGATGAGTGCTAAATGTTTGCTTAAGTTTGTTGAAGAAGTTAAAACTGAGCTGGTAAAGTTAAAACAAGAAGAATATATGCTAAAATGAGCATCAAAGAGCTTAAAATAAGCAAATAAAGGCTAAAAAGGGCAGAACATGTGTTGAAAGCAGCAAACAGTAGCTAAAAGCTATAAGCGGCAACTGTTTCATAGCTAAAACTAGCAAAATAGATGCTAAAGCTACAAACTGTGGAAGTAGTTACTAAAATAATCAAAACACAACAAAGTTACAAAAACTATGTTAACTATAATTAATTGAACAAAACCCAGTAGTAACAAAGTAGTTGCTAAAATTAGCAATAAAAATAAAAAAAAAAAAAATTGTAAAATAGTTGGTAAAGCTAAAAATATCAGGACAGATGGTAAAATTAGCAAAACAGTAGCTGAAAGTTATAAAATAGATTCCAAATCTAAAATCAGCTAATCAATAGCTAAAAGCTAAAACGTAAGAAAGCAAAAGATTAACATAACGGAAAATGAGTCTAAACGCTAAACTAAAAGTATCATAAAGACGACAATGTTTTTAAATGAATTTAAGCATTTAGTATTTTATCTGAAAATTTATTTATTTCAGAATAGTTAGCAAAAAACTTGCGGAAAAAAAATGTAAAACAGAAAAATAAAAACAGAATTTAGACCATTGTTAGGAGTAAACATAACAATTCCTGCTTACATTATCATTAATGATGCATCAAAATCAAGTATTAATGTATTCATGCAGATTATCCTAATCTTAAAAAATTGACGTGTCATTGTCAACAGCTTGTTGGTGGGAAAACATCTGTGTTTTTGTTGCTGCTGTGCAGCCCTCAGCTGCAGAAAATAAATGTTTCTTTTCTGTCAGCTCTGAGGGCTTTTATCAGCCTGTTTGTTCTGTCTCAACTGTTCTGCTGCAGTTGGAACTGGATTTACCTTCTGGATAAACGACTCACTCATCTGTTACAGGACGGAAACGGAACATCTCGATGAATTCAACTAAATATTTTTACATTGCAGATCTTAGAAGAAATCAGACTTATTGATGACACCGATGCCAACCTCACAGTAAAGAATAATAAAGATCTGAGTTAACATCTGTCAAGACGTTTGTTGCAAACACCTTTTTTTAATACATTCTTCACTGCCAAGAGTGTAAAAACACATCCCAGAAGCTCTTTAAAGCAACTTCAACGTTTATTACAGCAAAAATAAATGATCTCTTAATCAAATTAAACACAGACCAGGTATGAATTGAATTTAAATGCAGATTTTAAATGTTTGAAAGCTTCCTATAAATCACAACTGTACTCTGTGAAAGGTTCAGCTGAGGTGACACTTCTCATGTGTCGGCACTTTTAATAAATTTTAATAATTTGTTCTGATGCAGTGAAAGATATTAGTTTTGGGGAGCGAATAAGAGTCATCTGCTACAGCAGAAATACATTTCAGCAAGGCACCCATCTGACGACCGGGACGATATAGAAGCATTTTATCAAAAAGGGACATAATATACCTGTCAGTGTTTGACACGGCCATAGATAGGAACCAGTGACTCAGCAATTATCTCACAATGGCTGATGGGTTCTCGCTTGCAGAACATATTCCATTACTGGAGAGCAGTGACCGTGTAGAATAAACATATCTGCTTCCATTTGATCATATACATTTTTCATTTGAGAGTAAATCCAGTTTCACACATTTTCTCTTCTCTCACACAGAAAACATCCCTCCGACTGAGGGATCAAGGTTGAAGGAGATGACAGTTTGTGTCATGAGAGAATGTAAACAATAGTTGTGAATGATCACGGCTCACTTGCAAGTCATGCCTGTATCATTCATGTCTGGAGTGTCCTCAGTGAGCCTAACCAACCACAACAGCCATACACTGCTCTGAGTGTCGGCTTAAATTACTCATTTTTATGGATTTAAAGGCTAAACTTTTTAATCAACTTCACGGCCACGAAGAGGGAAGAGATGTTTGGACAGAGCAAGAGAACCCAAGTGTATTTAGAGGGTTTTTAATCAAGCAGCATATAAACTAAAGGAACTATAGATTGCTTGTTTTGTAGATTCAGCTTCTCTAATGCTTTTTGCTCAGAGGAGCCAAAAATATAGAAGTAAAACAAGTGAGTCGACAAAGCAGTGTAAAAACAGAATGAAATCAACTTGAAACAACACTTTGATCTATTACTCAAGTCAACATCCTCTGAAAAGATTATTTATTTTTCAGCAGGAAATGCTCTCGGAAAAGGAACTAATTAAATAAATCACAAGGGTGTTTTGTTGTGTTTGTAATTATTGCAAAAGAGTTTCAAATTGATAAAAACAAATTGTTATTGCTTTCATTATGCCATCATGTATTTTATTTCACATACTCTAGTTGTACAACTATTCTATTGAACACCATTGTTGCCCAACACCAAAGGTGGGCAATAATGTCTGGGCTTGTATGTATCTGGTTTTTGTTACCTTTTTAGAACCATTTCTGGTATAAACCCCTACCGTGTCAGGACCAGTTGGGGACCAAAGACTAGTCTTAATATGTAGAAACAACAATGATGGGTTAGGAGCTAGGAGTAGTTGTGAATTGAGTTTAAGTTAGAATTTGCTATGTACTAGTACTGGTTAGGTTTACGGTTAATACAAGGTCCTAATAAAGATAGAAATACAAACATGTGTGTTTCTATACAGTATGTACTCATGTCTGTCTGTTACCAAAAAGAACCAAAAAATAAATTTTATTAAAACATGCAGAAAGTAATCACTGTGTGTACCGGAAGCTCATTTGCACATGCGCTAAATGATAGACTTCTGGAATGCGCTCAATTTAGGAAAAAAATCTGAAAATAATTATTTCCATATGATAAAAGATATTCAGAAAACAGATTTAATATTAGATTTATGGTGTGTACATATTTATTTATAATAACTTGCAGACTATTTTCTAGACAATCATGTTATAATCAATCTTATATTTGTTTTATTTGATTCCTTGGAATAAAAATCCACATCTGTTGCAAACATTGCCTTTTCTATGAAACACTGCAGGTGATGAAAGACTGAAATCAAATCAATTCTGTCATCAGTCTAGCAAAATGCTATGTGAAAATCTTTTAGCACAAGAGCAAATGAGGTTCTGGCACACATCGGGCAAACACAACATCTACAATTACTTTTGAAATCAATCTGACCCAAGATGGCCGCCGTAGCCAACTGACTTTAAAAAGCACAAAAAAGTTTGCCAGTTTTACAGATATTGACCTAAGATTAGATGTGGTAGCAGCTGATAGTCATCCCCAAATTTGAATTAAGCTCTGTCAGTTAGCAAAATATCTCATGAACAGCTCGTTAATTTTTCGTCATGATCTGTGTACTTATTTATTTTTTTGGTTATTGCTTGCTTCTTTGTGGTTTCTGAGATCTCATGTTTTGTTTTTCTATATCTGGAGAATCTTGTTTTCCACCTGATCAGTCTTTATTGTGTTAACTCAGTTCAGATGGTGTTTTGGTACTTTAAGTTGTGTTTTCTCTCTGTTTTTCCTGTGTAACTTCTCTCCACCGCTCTGTCAGCCTCACCTGTTCCCAATCAGTAATCACCCAGGTGCTTCCACTTTCCACTCACTTCTGCTCTATTTCTTCAGCACTCCAGACTGCAAGTGCTGGTTTTCTTTGTGCTCAGTGTGTGTAAGTCCTCTAATATATTTCTGTTTTATGTAGCTCCAGTGATTCGCTTCACCCGGGCCTCTACATGAGCTTTGAGCACCCGAGTTTCCAAATCCCGGTCCCTGTCTACCTCCAGCACTTTTGTTATTCATCACCATCTGAGTCGCCCAACTTCAATACCCTTAAAATGATACATTTACTAATTCCCTTTTAGTTGACGGAGCAGCTGCAGGGCTCTGATACGGGACAAGGAGTCCAGGAGCTTTACACAGCTGACCAAAACAAATCTGAAGCACATATTTTTTTAGCAGTAGGGCATATTGTGGGTTTCACTGCAGGGAAAAGCAATTAATCAAAGAGGAGACTGGAAAAAAACTTTTGCTGGCTTGTTTTGTTGTTTTCTTGCAGACAATAGATAGTCCCACAGAGGAAGAGGAGCACTTTAAGGTTCACTTATTTGTTCAATGCACAATCCGCTTAGCTACCCTTTCTTTTTGTCAGGGAGGTAGAGAAAAGTATAAAGCAGGATATAATCAGATTATTTTCATTTAAAGGCCTAATGATGCCTCGTAGAGTTCTACTCGTTCAGTTTACAATGATTCATGCAGTCGGGAAATACAGACCGAAAATAACATTAACGTTATAGCGAACAGCTGTCTAAATTTCTGTATGTCACAAGAATATTTTGAGTATGCAAACTTGTAAATGACAAAATGTGCAAACTGATGTGCTATGGTGAAATCTGGCTACATGTCTTAGGTGTGTGTGTGTGTGTGTGTGTTAGTAAAGATTAGACATTATTTGATAAACATTTACTGCAATTATAAAAATGAGATTGTAAAATAGGCTGCTTAAGTTTTATAACTAATGTAGCTAATGTATATGGAGTGGTAGCTTCTGAGCTAATGTAGCCATACCACCTGCACATGCCAGGACTCTGTCCAAAACGAGAGGCTGCGACGGGGGCTTTCCAAACCTGAAGACTCCTCCGATGCGGCTGGACCAAAGCTGGTCCGATGGATCTTTCCCAGCCCACCATATCCCATAATACATTGCGGGCCGACCAGAGATTTATTTTTTTGCTAGAAAAGGCAGATGAAGCGAGAGGAATACATTTAAAATAAAAATCTGGCGGTGTAAAAATTAAGCGTTTCAAGCGGTTGTGTTGTTAATACTTTTGTCATTTGTATAGACATGTTTTTAAATATTTTTGTCAGGAAAAAAAACGAGCTGGTATAGTGAAATAAACATGCACCTACAGCAGGTCCATTCTTTCTTCAAATATTGCCTTTAAGTTAATTTTAGTTTTGTGACTTTAATAACGCTAATACATTGATATTTTTCTCATTTCGATCTAATTTTGCATCGGTTTAGCATCATCATGGTTGCTAGGCAACCAGACATACACCGGGTAAGGGTGGGAATAAAGCAGAAGGCTAGACCGTCCAAATTCAGAGACTTTCTTCTGGTCTTTGTCGTCTACTAAGGCTGGGTCCTCCGACGGACCCGGTCTACCCGCTCGAGGTGGACCGGGTCTTTCGGAGGACCCAGCCTCCTGTTTTGGACACAGCCCAGATCTTGTCTGATCTTGGAAGCTAAGCAGGGTTGGGCCTGGTTAGTACTTGGATGGGAGACAAAGTACTGTAAAACCAATGTAGGAAATGTGTCCACATTTGAACTGTAGCAATGGAAAACATTTGACCATAAATAGGTTATAGGTTGGCTTCTATGAAGGATGACTGGGGAAAAAAAGGCCAATGTTAAGTAGTCCGAGATCCCTTTAAATATTGTGTGCAGGTGTGTGTGCAGAAAAAGGTCAGAGTGATTCATTCCTAAATGATCGCAAAAATTGGAATCCATTAGTAAAACATCACACTGAAAATAGACAAGGATGCATTTTCACACTGTGATAATTCTGTGAGAGGCGTGAGTGGCATAGAGCCGTCTGTCTCATTGGAGTGCTTCTCTTCCTCACAGCCATGGGAAGCTTCATCATCATCACTGGAGAAGGAACTGATGTCATAAGTTAATTAGAGGAAAGAAACGGGAATAATAAAGCTGTGGTTCAGAGTCATGATGGTGAATAACACACCTGCCAAGCATCAAAGTGCTAACATAAACTCAGTCCATCATTAGCCTCTTCTGATTTTTTTATGAATCTCTGGCATTTTATTCACTCTGCAACAATAACTCTTAAGATTCTATATGTTAATGTAATTGGGTTCCGAACTGTCATTTAATCAATAAGTGCATTAACATATTTTGTGTCTGGGAGTTCTGCTTCATTTATTAGTAGAATATAAGCACTAAAATATTTATTGTAAGAGGCTGCTGCTCCTGGAGAGTTGCCCTCTGCCATGTTTTTTGTTTCTTTATTTTCTACTTTTCATGTCTCCTGGCTATGAAAAGTAAAATCCCTTGCTTCACTCCTTTAGCAGCCTCACTGAAAACTCCTCTAATCCCTCTATGAATGTTTCACCCCACTGCAGCTGAGAAATTCAAAGTGCAACAGAGTAAAAAATGAAAAAGTATTTGTTATAGTTGAAGCTGTTTGGAGTCAATGTACCTTTTGTGAAGTTCAGAACTGCCCTTCAGCTTGTTGAAGCAGTCTGCTCCATGTGTGCTGGTGGTGGTCCGTGAGTGACGCTAAAGACCCAGTCAGTGTGGGTCAGCAGTGACAGAAGGCAGGCACACAAATCATTTGTGTGGTTCAGCTCAGAGGCAGCTTTTAGAGCTAACTGGATGTCATGCATGGTTTGCAACAAGCGCTGTTCTGCAAAGTGACAGTGGTTTGGTTTTCCATGTTGCCTGTATGGTTCAATGTGTTTCAGGTTCAATATGTTCAATAAGGATTTAGATTAACTACTTCACATTAGGGGTGCATTTATTCAGATAATTACTGCTTTGAGTTTCTTTTTGGAAACCATAGATGCCACAGTCTCTGAATTAATTAATGAGGAGAGTGTCCATCCAGCCTGTTTTCGTTTTTTTTTTTTTAAAGTCTGCATTAATGCCGATGGCCTCAGTAACAGATCTGGAACGGTACCATCAATGCAGCAGGTATGCAGTAGTGGGCACAGCTAACCAAAAAAATTAGCTTTGCAAATGCTAAACCACTAAACGAGTTACAAATATTAGTGGAAGCTAATGCTGATAACTGCTAAAACAAGGTCTGTCATTTAAGCATAAGTGTGTGGTATTCACAGAAACCTCAAACCCAATTCTATATATATATTTCTATATCTATATATATCTATATAGATAGCTAGATAGATTGCTAGATTGATTAGCACTACTCATGGTCGATGCAGTTCATTCAAAGTGTCTGCTGAGTGCAATGAGGTGTCAGAACTGTATGATCCGCAGCTCTGGCCTGAAGGGATGAAGTGAGGCGTTTTTATGAGAAGCGCAGAGCAAGATTTTCAGCAGGGTTGGAGGAGGCGAACACACCCTCTGATGATCGTGCATGTGGGACTGAAGAGCAAGCTGTTGCTCCAATGAAGGAATAATGTTTAAATAACTCATGAGAGTTGTGTCATATAACTCCCGTGGTTTGCATCTTGGACAT
>JARVJO010049772.1:0-21043 GCA_031762555.1 Cynodonichthys magdalenae | reverse complement strand
GGGCACTTCAGGGGGCCAATCAGATTTCAGCTGGGGCCAATGCCCCTGTGGCCCCGCCCCTAGAACCGCCCCTGCATTGCTGAATCGATTTTATTACCCACCCTTAACAATGATTACATTAATTTACGCAGATAGATAAAGTTGTGACAAAAATACCTTTAACAGGAACGGATTCAGCCTTACTGGAGTTTATAATAAATAGTGTGAAAAGCAGAGTGTGTATTTCAGAGTGTGTATTTATACATGGACAGGATTTTATGATCCACGATGAAGACTGCATTAGCTGTTTGCAGCTTGGCACTGTGGCACTCTGGGAGCGCAGCGAGGAGCCGTGCGCTGCACCAGCAGCAGCAGCAGCGCTCACACTGGTTCCACAGGGGCTTTCCAGAGGGAGCGAACAGACCAATCAGTCTGTGCTGGTCCAGTCCACCCTAAGCCGAGTCATGCTCGATGGAACAGCCTCATCCATGATTCTAAAATTTAAATCACCAACATCATGAGACGTCATTAAAACTCTCCACTGAGGAGCAGAGACTCGTTTCTTCATGTCAACTATTACATAAACAAAGATCTATGTTCTACCAAACGTCTGAGTTTCTCTGTGTTTACAGTAATTATGTTATTAAACTTGTGCGCAAAGTTAATACTTCCAGAGGGGAGGGCTGTGCCCGGTGCGTCACAGCAGCTTTACACGCAGACACACACACACACAGAAACACAAAATCACTCTTTCTTTGCGCATGACAAACATATTTTACTCCTATGCTTACTCAGGAATTTTTTTCTCTCACATTATATTTACTTCATTTTTTTTCTGAATCTAGAAATCATTTCTGATCGTGCAGGGATCAAGCAAACATGTCCATCACACATGGAGGAATTAATTTGCATTTGTTTAACACATGTAAATGAGGGCGTGTCAGAGGAGGTGTCTCACATTTGCTGAGTTCCACGTTGATTGTGATACATCTGAATCTTTTTGTGCATACGCAGTTTTCTGGATTTGACGCCACGTTTCTGTAAGAAATCCATGCAAGTCTTTGTACATGAGGCCCCAGGTTATTCAGTATATTCAGATAGTCAGCTGACCTCATTCTTTGAGCACAAACTGTTGCTGAACCTAGACCTGGCCAACTGCAGCAACCCCAGATCATAGCACTGTCCCCATAGGCCTGTTCAGTAGGCACTAGACATGATGGGTGCATCACTTCACTTGCTTCTCTTCTTACCCTGATGCGCCCATCACTTTGGAACACGGTAATCTCATCAGACCACATGACCTTCCATTGCTCCAGAGTCCGATCTTTATGGTCCCTAGAAAATTGCCAATGATTTGACCTTTCTCAAACAGACTGACATCTTTTCCACAACTACGGGATGTCCTTCAACATGGTTGTTTAAGAAAGAACTTGTTGCCATACATTTGTTATCCAATAGCCGGCTTGAACCTATTTGCTTAGTAAATAAAAGAACCCAGGGTCCGAGCTATTTCCTCACAAATTATTGGTTTTCTGAAAGTCCTTATAATCCTTCATTGATATATCATAAAGTTTCTATGTTTTCTAATCTCCTCTGTGAGACATATTTTAAAATTTGACTCTATTTCATTGACAAATGATGCAGATTCTCAACTTCATCTCTTTGGTGTCGCATCCAAAACAGTTTGATATGAACTCGCCAAAACTGATCTCTGCGCAGATCTGTCTGGAGGACATGAACTTAAGGATAGCTCAGGAAACCCAAGTCAACCCTAACCATAGGATTTATCAAAAATGAAAAACTTACCTGTAAGCCTGGTCTTAAAAGAGTGTCGGCCTCACAAACATAAACTGAAAATTGGTTTCTGCCTGATAGCTGAAAGATCTGACTAACTTTCTACTTTTGGAAACTTGAGGAACCACCAGTAAACATGCAGTTTGATAACAAAATGCCCTGTTAGGAAATAATTATTCTTTAATATAAAAAGGAGCTGTTTTAATATTGGTATTAAAAGACATATCCTGATCTAAAATCCCATCAAGGTTATTTTCATTGTAGCTAGAGGCCAAATTAATGTCATCAGGAAGTGAAAGGTTGCAAAGTTTGTTCTTATAAATCTCAGGTTTGAAAACCACAACCTTAGTTTTGTCTAAAAGCAGAAAAACAAGAGTCATCCAGTTTTTCATGTTACTAAGACAATCTTTGTCCAACTTTTTTTTTTTACAAAAGAAATTTCCAATGTATTATTGAGATTCTTAGAGGAAAAATAACATTTGTTGAATTTTACACCAATCATGGCACCCCTAAAAGCTCTTCAGAAATTCTCAACTTTCATTTGATGCTGAATAAAAGTTAATTGTTGTTTTTTCCTTTTGTGCAAAATACCAGAAGTTTGAACAAGTTAAAGTTTGAATACATGTTTTTAAATTGATAAACTTTCTGTTTCAAAAAGTAAAAAGGTTTAATATGCAATTTGCTGTCTACTACTGAATGTTCTTAAGAGCCTCTTACTGTATACCAAGGCCTAATTCTGTGATAAAAAGCCATTGGTTCTCTTGTTTTTTCCCTTTATTAAGAAGTTGGTTTGCTTTCCTCAAGATTCATTTCAGAATCTTTTTATATCGCTCTAAGGTGCAAAACAAACCACTGAAATGGTCCTTTCAAGGCTTTTTTTGGCTCTCAAGGGATCTTCAATGACCCCAGGATGAACGTCATTCTGAAGTTCATCTTAAGTGTGATGCTGCTTCACTGGCCTCTAAAACTAAGTTAAACATTGAGAAGAGCACAAGGTTTATTGATTGCCTCCATAAAAGCTGCTGAGTGCTACGAGAAAAAAAGGTGGAAAGTTGGAGGCAAGGGAGAGAAGGGGAGCAGCTGCAGTTTATCTGAAGAGGGTCAAGCATCATATCGTCACGATCTGTGTTTTTATTTTTATTGAAGGTCTTGTTTATTTTTTGTAATTTGTTATTCTTGTGTTTTCTTTGTGTTCTGTTCATCCCGAGGGCCTTCCTGTCTTTCCTGTTATTCTCAGTACTTCCTGCCATCAGCCTCTGCTCCACAGTACTGCCCCTCCCACTCACACCTGTTGTCTTTTTGCCCAGGTGTCTCCACTCTTTTGATGAGCCATAGTTCATATATTCTCTCTTGCCATGTTTCCATCAACGTTTAATGCGCATTTTGAAGTATCGCATTAGAAACAGTGAATGGAAACGGCCTGATTCGAAAAAACTTCCTTTCATGCGCAAAAACTTTATACGCTCGCTTGAGGTGGTTTTAGGGTTTTTTGAAAAAGAGTTACAGAGCAAAACGAGAGATGGAAACACTTTCTGTCTTCATTCACTTGCAGTCTGCCATTATGTGCTTCAAACTCCATCTGGTTGTCTTCAGGTATTACCTTGTATCTTTTCTCTATCACATCAAAGTTTAGTTTTCATTTTTTTACTGTAGGATTCCAGCGTTTCTCCTCCTGCTGTTCCAGATTGGCTGGGCAGCACCAGTTGGCAGCAGCTGCAACCACTTTCACTTCCACAAATTAGCTCTAGGTGTTTAAAAGATTGTCTTGATGTTCTATTCTTCACTGGAATGTTGCATACCTTTCAGCATGGGAAAGGCCAAGCTGTAGCATAACCCCTAATTTACACTAGATGCGACTCCGCTCCTCTGCGGTTCGACCTCCGCAGCAAATACGCAACCATTATAATCAATGAGAGTATTTACACTGGCTCTGCAAGGCGGCGGTGAGCGGACAGCGATCTGTCAAAATTAGATTCGATCCTATTTTTGTCGGATGCCGGAGCTGCTCCGGAGTCAATCTACAAAGATCATGTCGCACCAACAAAAAAAGGAACGAGCACAACCATCCATGTTTTCAGAATAAGTCACCACAGGCTGACTAATTTTGTTGAAATCCCAGCTAGATTAATAAATATATGGATATATTTCTACACAAATGCTGTCAGAACGTATCGTTCTGTTTGGGAAGCAGATGGCAACATGCAGCATGAAGCACATATGTATACACTTGATACACATGGATTTTATTTTGAAATCAGAAGTTTCAAAAAGACGACAGCGATACAGTTTTAAACCATAGATATCAAAAGACTTTATATATATATATATTTACAGCTGTGTTTGTAGTTCGTATTTTACAGTATTATTTTTTGCTCTGACTTCCACATTTATTACTCAATTTATGATGCAATCTTCCTTCCTGCACCAACCCCCACCTCTGTGCGTCACACTGGAGCGGAGCTGAGCAGAGCGGACGCTGTATTAATTGGGGTACAAATAAACAGCTGCGAACTGTGCAGCACAGCGCAGCAGAGTCATATCTAGTGTAAATCCGGGATAAGAGTTTACCTTTTGACTTGCCATCCTAGTTACTCACCATTATTCTCCTGAAAGTCTGCTTTTCCATGTTTTCAACTGAGTAACCCTGGAATTCTCTGCTCACCTGCCTGCCTACACCACAACATACCTGTTCGCCATACTCACCTGGATTCCCTTACCCTCCTCTCTGTGCCACTGCCCCATAGGCATCGCAACAATAGTAAGTGAAGGGGACGTGTCCGCCCCACTTTTTAAAAGTATCTGTTTGGACCCCTCCACATTCATCAGTTCAGCCAGCGCGGTTTTTGTTAGGTAACTTGATGAAAGAATCCATTCCACTTTATTAATAGTAGAAAACACATCCCACTAAAAGTCCGCTCTGGGTTTTCCTGGTTACCTACAGCCAGTCAGCATCGCAGCCAGTACTAGGTAGAAGCGAGCAGCTGACCAACGTCAGGCTGCCTGCACCGGGTTAGATGGGAGGAAGACCACGCTAAATACCTGGAGCGCAAATATCCAACCTTACACTAACTTCTAGCTGCTACTAGAAGGCAGCGTGGGTGATAAGTAGTTGGATCCTTCCACAGACACAGAACATTAGGAGATTAGGAGAAGTTAGGAGAGTAAGTTAAACTCTCCACAGAACAGATTTATCATGTAAAGTTCATGCAGGTAGCTGTTAGCTTAGATATCACAACCAATTATTGCTGTAATTTACAGCATCTGCTAAAGTACAGAGTGATCAGCTGAAATATCAGCAAGAATAAAATAATCACATCAGAAGTTTGTTGGGTGTTTTTATTAAAGTATAAAATGATTGCATCCTAAAACTAGAGTTGAGTGAGTAGTTTATTTTTTTAGAATAATTTTAGCAAAAAACTTGGTTCATGTCTGACAATTTAAATTTTTAATAATCAGATGATGAGAATGTTGACTCACAGTCACTAATGAAACAAGACCAGATAGTTTTTTATATTTTATGATCTTATTTCATGATATTTTTACATTTTAAAGTTAGATTGGCTTCAGCTGGCAATAAAAAACAACTTATGTTTAATCCAACTTCATGTCTTATGATTCAGGAACTGATGAGAATCAGGGTCAGCAGGTAGGGACTGAGTTCTGTGGCTCAGGTGAGTGATGATGATGAAGATACTGCTGGGCAATTATGAATGAGATCTAAAATGTTTACTCAAATCATTTTTTATTTTGAATCCATTTAGTTGTGTGAAGTTTATGAAACTACTAATTTAAAGACATAATCTACAGCCTGATTAAACTTAATTTTATTATATTTTGAATAGTATAAAAATTCTGTGCTTATTTAATTTTTCACTTTAATTTGTAGAAAGTGGTAGAAATTGAGGTGGCACCAGGGTAGGGAGGAACCTGTAGACCTATATTTTAATAATTACATGCAGATTAACAAACTAACAAATGTTTGTTTTTTGTCACATTAGCACAGTGTCATTTAATGTTCTGAAGGCTGCATGATGCTCTGTCCCTTTTGGTTCTGAGTAGATATCACTAAATCATGAAAAGTGAAACACTCCTCTAAATTCACTGTTGGTGATTATCAATATTGCACCTGTTCATTGGGTAAAGTTACTAATATTAGTTTTGAACATGCAGTTGAGGTTCATTATTATTTGGCAGAATGACGTGTTACAATTAAAAATATATCAAAAATAAACAATATAAAAGTAAAAGGCACCACTAAAGTCATTGGATATGATAAGTTGTGTCACAACCTAACCTATAGCAGTGAGTTTAAAAACAGGATGACATAACAAGTTTGATGAAGAATCTGTCTCTGAAATAATTATTAAATCAAGTGTTTATTTGTGTAGGTAAAAGTATGTTTAAGAACCTGTCAAAATACACCAGAATGCAGGAAATGGCATCTATTTTGTTCAAAATTTTTTGGGGGAGAACCCCCAGACCCCCACCACAACTAGTGTGTCTCCCCACTTTTAAAATGGTTCTGATGCCCATGCACTGCACCATCAAGAGCCTGTAATGCTCAAGCAATTCCTGCCAAATTTATCATTACCTGGAAACTCTACTTACCATTCTCCTCCATTGCAGATCCTCCTGGTGCCATCTGTAAGTATTGTAAATACATATACACTTACCTTTTATCCAAGTCCTTTGATCTGTTCTTCTCAGTAGTTCTGCTCTGACTTTACCTCAGTGTTTATGATAATTAAAACCTTTAAGTTTTATTTGTGCTCCTGGTGTTTGTCTGCATTTTTAATTACAACCCCTTCACCAAACCTGACACATACAAATCAAAGCAAGATGCTACATGGGTGCAACACATCTGCTGATAAGCTTCAAACTTTGACCATGTGTCAAAGCGATAGTCATCCTAAGTCTCTTTATTTTAAAAGGAATTCATATTCAGACCCGTGTAAACACGTTTTGTTGTAAAAAACAAACTGCTATTCCTGCTGAATAGTCAGCTGTGAAGCAGAGAACCTATAGCTGTTTGTCTGTGCAACAATGACAGCACTTCAAAGCTTCCAGCAGTGTGAAGATGAACAAAGTTCAGCTGAGCGTCTTGGATTAGTCATTCTCATCTTTGTAGTGTTGTGTCCTTAACTTTTAGCGCACAGTGCTGCTTGAATTACAACCCCTGTACAGAAACAACTGTGTAGCAGGTTAACTTTGAAGTACAGTTGAGCTTTTTTTCCCGCTGTTTTCTCCGTAAATCTAAGGAGACAAAATTTGCCACTTTAGCTAAAGCAGGTGGGTGGTTGATACAGTCAGAAAATATGCAAACTAATTTTAAAGGGGCATGTTAAAATAAAAAAGTTACTGTAGTATGTGAAACAAGAAAAGACCAATAGGTGATGAGATCATAAAAATATCCTTCACTTGCTTTTAGGTTGAAATTTTGTTTATTATTATTTTCTGGTTTTGCATCTTGCGCTCTTTTTGTGTCAGATTGCATTTCCTCCTGCCAGATGATCTAACTCAGTGTATTTCAAAGTAGGGGCCCCCCCTAGTTCCCCCTGGGGCGGGCCACCAGGGGGTGCGAGGAAATCCCAGATCATAGCACTTGTACAGTAGGCATGATGGGTGCAGCCTAATAGCTAATCACATACAGTTGCCTAGCAGATAAAAAAAATAAACTGGCCAATCAGTGTTGCAGAGTGTTAAGGTCTTGGAGAGCTGAAAATATTACCCTTGCAGCAGAAATTTGATTAAAAAAAAAAGCTTGTCACAATACGGCAGGTCGCTAGGTGGAGTTTGTAGAGCCATTCAAAAAATGGTGGAGCTAAAAACAGCTCAGTTAAGTTTCTTAAAGGGACAATATTGTGTGTTTCTCAGGCATATATTTAAATTATATAACATAATAAAGTAACTATGTCACCTTTAGTTGTTAATAAAATGCTGTTTTATATAGAAAATAAATGTGACTTCTAATCATACCCGTTTCTAAACATCTTGAAATTGGTCTCTGTCTCTTTAAGAACCTCCTTCCGCTTCTGTCCCGCCAATTTCAGCGTCATCACAGCAGCTTCTCTACAGGAGTTTACAGTCTGGAGCAGGTTTTGTTGTAATATGATAAGTCAAATACTTTATTTTTTCAAATTTTTTTTCTAAATCCCTCACAAAATATGTCTTTAATGTTTTTAAAACGAGTCGCCAAATTATTTTTGGATAAATATTTATGATTTTAGAGCAATCTAAACATTTGTAACTTACTTCTGGCATCGCTGATCCTCGAGGATAAGGCCGTTATTAGCTTCTCATCGTGAGCCATTTTCTGTTTAACGTCACAAGAGGCTATCATGAAGTCAGTGTGACTCTTTGTGTGTTGATGTAAAGTTCATGCATAACCGAGAGTATAAATAACAGCGCTCATGCGTAAAAACGTCGAAACGCAGTTAGCTTTGAAGGCGCTAGCGGTGGGTAGTTTGTTAGCGGTTTGAGAGCGATTTGAGAGTGATTTTATTTGAAAAGCGGTTAGATTTTAGGTCAGATATGGAGCCGAAGAGGAAGTATACAGTTTTAGAAGAACTGGAGAAGATCCTGTGATGTGGAAGTACAAGAGTCCTGACATCAGCAGGGATTTTCAAATGAAGGAGAGACCGAAGAAACGGCGGATGGATTTGTGGACCCAATTCATGACTAAGTTCTGCATAACATAACACTCATAACTCTCATAACACTGTTATTTAAAAGGAACTTTATTGGTTCTCATTACAGCATTGGTCATGTTTGTTATTTAGTCATTTTTGTGATAATGTTGTGTTGTTCCTAGAAAACATGGCGTGAGTTCTCCATCGTTCCCCCGCACTTCAGTTGAGCTATTATCAACTTCTTCCAGGTGAGAATTTATTCGGTTTGCAGTTATGGTTATGAAGTAAACATGATGCATGGTTACAATGTTTTGTGATTTTGCACAATTGTTGACAAAGTTTACTTTTGATAACAGTTTCTGAATAATAGTTTGCACTTTTTTATTGTTGATTATATTTTTCATTTTTGTTTACAGTGTTTTTGTTAGAATGGTGCTTGTTTGTTTGTTTGATATTTTAGGGATTTCTAGTTAAGATTTGGGTTTTGGTTGTGTTCTCTGTTTCCTGCTGCTCTGCTGTTTCTGTTGTGCCACACCCACCTGTACCTGATCTCAGTTTCTCTGCACAGATGTTGGGCATTTTAGGTTGATCAGTTTGTCTTTGTATTTTCTGTTGGTTCGTTGGTTCCTCAGTTCGGCATTGTGCACTTTTATTGTTAGTTGTGGCTCAGTTTTGCTTGTGTCTGTTTCCCACAAGCTCTGTTTTGTAGTTTGCTGCCTCGACAGCCTTCTTTTGTTTCTTTATTAAAATAAGTTTATTTTCTGAAGATCCGTGCCAAGAGGTTTTTGTCTGCAAAAAAAAAATAAAAAAAATACCATAAACCATGACAGTTTTATTGATAATTGTTATTTTGCAGTTGTTGGCAAAGTTTTGTCATAAAAATTATTTTAAAAAAAATTCCACTAAATGGATACAATTCATCTCATTGTTTATTAATTTCAGTGATTTTATGGTGTGCACAATGGTACATTTTGATGATGCACAGTGTAAATGTCATAAGACAAGGCTATGTCATATGCAAAATGAGTCCTACAATGGAAATCAACACTTTTAGAAGACCAGATTCTTATTTATGAATTAAAAAACCCATTTGGCACAGTTTTGGGTACATTTGGCTAAATTGTGCCAAAATGCTATTTCCGCCTGTCTCACGAAAAGGTTTGTGGAATAAATATACTTCAACCCTATTCAGTCCTACTTTGCTACAATTATTCTCAAGATGTAGATGCACAAAATGTAAGGACATTTCTGGGTTTTCACAAGAGTTTTCATTGTGTTTTGCACTGTTGATTTAGAAAAACATTTAGACGAGGCTAAAAAAATTAAAAATTTTCTTTGTTTAATCACAAATAATTCAGGCACAGTAAGAGTTACAATAGTGGTTTCACTTAAGAAATTATCTTTAAGATCTTACCTTTACAGAGGTACCAAGAGTTAGCATTTAGACCTTATACCTGTGGAGTTATTCTTGATTTATTTTGTTGTGTATTTTCAGGTGGAAATTACCTCTAAAACCACTGTGGGCTTAACAGGTTAAGCCCTGGGAATGTTTGGTGCCGTGCTGAATTTTGGGATCAAGCAGTCTGCAGTAGTGGATGCCATCCCCAGAAAAAGCGGTAACACTCGTGAAGGTAATTGTAGGAAAAAGCCAGCAGGTCAGATCTGTCCTGAAACACTCTGTCCTGTCTGAAAGCCCTTCTCAATTTACTGAGCTTCATCAACAATGTCATTCAAAATTCAGCCAGGATATCTTGAAAACGCCAGCCTAATCCCTTAACCTAGTTTTGTGAAACAACCCTCAGGACCTGGATTAGCAACAACATGGATTAAAATAGGTGAGAGAAAAGCTAAATGTCTTTTGAAATGTTTGTTAATCATAGTAGTGCTGTATTGTGAAAAAGCAGGTAAAAACACCTTAAAACAGGTTTTCTTATATAATGGTTTAGAGGTGCAACAGCTTGTTTATATTCATAAAATCAATTGTTTTTTATATATTATAAAGGTCACTTATCCATCTCCTTAATGAATTAAACTTGTGCATTCATTTTTGTAGATTTGTGACACCATCTTGAGCCATTCACAAACCATCTGATCAGTGCTACACTGCTGTAGGCAAACAGGTTCCTGCAGGACCACTGCCAGTTCTCTGAAGCAGCTCTGAAGACCACCACGGAGGCTTACCCAGTGCTGAACAGGACCTAGAAGTCTCATTTACAGCCTGGATGAGTTCAGGAGCTGCAGTAGTGCATGCTCTCTATAGAGAAGAATTTTGTTAAAACATACCTGACTTTAACCAGAGTCATTGAGAAATTTGATTCTCTCAAGTACAGAAGGGCAAAATTTATGTATTAAGAATAAGACACAACATGACATTGTAATGCAAATTTTATTGACTTTGTTTTCATTTGTTTAATAAATACACTGGTGTGATACAACTTACCTTAACCTTTTTGAGATACTGTCTATTTTGGAGTTGTAGTCCCCCTGAAGAAAAATCCACCAGCCGTCACTGCTATAAAATCTGCCTTGCTTCACGTTTGTTAATACCTGCATCAATCTCCCTCTCAACAACATTTGCTGATTCTATCATTATGATCAAAGCTACTTAAATTGCCGAAGCCTGACTTGCTACTTATTTTTTTGACCACCTACTGCAAAATTTGGGTCAGGAGCCATGAGATTTCAAAGGAGCCCTCTGGGGAGGGACTAAATTCAAGAAAGCAAAAGATATAAATAAATTAACTCAATAAAGCAAAAACAGGATCTTCATTGACTGTTTTTTGACTGACTAATCACACACTCAAGCTGATCAGGTCTGTGTGACAGAGTTATGACTCAGACAATGTAAATGACAAAGTGTCAGTGAGAGATGACATACAGAAGCTACACATCAGCTTCAACAAGACTTGGCAATTGAATTATAAACCAGTCATAAGGTCTGGGTTCTTACAGTTACTATGTTTGAGTTGATAAGTCAATTAAATGTACATACACAGTGTGCACAAGCTTCCTTGGATTTGTTTTTTTAGTAGTATAAGCATGCAGCATGGTAGAGGTATTCCTTCCCAGCTGGAGACACAAGACAACTTTGTTTTAAGTTGATGCTCAATTGTGCTGAAAGGGAGGTTCACTCACTGCAGTACATTACTCAACCATTTTGCAGCAGTTGCATGAATACTAACCACAAATTTGTTAAACCTCTTGCACAACCTTTATTTATCTGTAATTACAGTGAAAATGGTTGATGATGGGTGCAGTGTTATAAGCTGTAGGCCTATTACAACAATGGGTGTGGATAAAAAGAGTGAACCATTGAAGAAGAGGCTCTAGAAACATGCAACATCCTCAATGATGAATCTGCAGAAATGTGTGAGCAACATTACACAAGATGCTGAATGCATTCAGAAGATATTGCACATAAAAGGAAAATATTGTTTTTGACTACCACCAATACTGTTCTCACCCTATACCTGAGGTAGTCAGCATTGACAGGTTTATGATTGAACTTCACCAGAAGTACAAATCTGTGTATTTTGGCTTGTTTTTACTGTGTCCGATTGTCACACAAAAAAAAAAAAACTGCTAAGAGAAATAATCTTAACTTTAGATAAATGTGATGAAAACCCTGTTGAGGCTGCTAAATTTCGAATGCATGAAATGGATACATCCATCCATCCATCAATTATCTTCATCTACTTCTTCCTTTCAGGGTCAGTGGTGCCCTTGTCCAGCAGTCACTGTGCAAGGAGTGGAGTACACCCTGGACAGGTCGCAAGTCCCTCAGGGCCACATAGAGACAAACTACTAGGGAAAATTCAGTTACCCATCAGCCTAACTAGGGGTGCACCAATTCTCTTAAACTTGGGAGATTAGAGATCAGCTGATACTTAGATAAGATCAGTGGAAAAAATCAGCTTCTCACTTACCTCCACAAAAGGTCTGAAAATCAGCCACTGTCCCTTTTTGCTCTGCTGAGAGCACTACCTAATGTCCATTTAAAAAAGTTTGTATTGTTTCAAGGATATTATTCAATGTTTTTCAATAAATAAAAGAGTAGGACATTGAAGGTGTATTGTAACCTTATCACATCTGACAGTGTAAGTTATTTTTTTTCAAAACCCATGCATGCACAGAATTCAGAGAGGTCCCTGACTAGGATTTGATTCAGCAACCTGCAGTGTAGCCAAAAGCATAACTGCAGTAACTGAACAATGTGGCAGCTAACACACAAAAAGAGAAAATTAAGATCATTGAATAAGGTAAAAGCAACTCATCTGTGTTAAGTAGAAGTACACCAGTGTTGCAGTAAATTATGTAACCATTTTACAACTAAAGTAAATACAGTGGGGCACAAAATCATGGCTGTATCATGGCCGTGCACAACTTTTGGTTTCTTGTTGTCCAAATAAGAGATGTGAAGTTCACAACCAATCTGAATCTTTTAAAGGGTTCTTTAAAATGAGCAATGGGAACCGCAGACAGCTGAGATACATTCTCTTTTTTTTTCCTCCTCATGATTTCTTCAATTTACCTTCTCTGATGCAGACACACACATGCTACCTCTATGCTTTTCCACTGAGATAAATAAAAAGTAAGAGCACAGCAGTTGTATATAGGGAACATGTGCTCAGGACGGGGTGGGGGGGGTCCATACTTGACAAGTCATTTATACTGTACGTCACTAAGTACGACATAGATCGCTACAGCAATGATGTGACTAACACTTTTAAAATTTGACATCTCTTTGAAACTAACAACTACACAAAATTTGGCTACCTTCAAAAAGCTGTAAATTTCAGATTTACTACAAATGCAGCTAAAAATATATGAATACCTTTACCAAAGTGTATGTCACATCATAAAACTAGGTGGACTCAGATAAGTTTTAATTATCTTGAAAGAGAGATTGAATCTCTTTTCATAGAAACCATGTTCTGTTTTTGATTAAATCACCCTGCATAGCAAGCAGCACAGCATGGTACACAGCTGCAAACATCAAAAACACTGCTGTCAGATTTAAATTAGACATGGACACACATGCAAATGTGCTGCCTCTGAGCATCTTTCAGAAAATCCCAGGTCTGAATTTGCTGAAGCCCACACAAGTAACCCTTGCTGCTTATGGAGGAATGTGCCTGAAACCAGAAGGCACATTGAGTTTTACATGTGAAACGCTTAAGACAAAAGTCAGATCTGCAGTTATTTGACACCAAACATTCCTCCACCCCTATCCTTTTTAGTGACACATGCAAGAAGCTGTAGCTGGTAAGCAAAGAGAGTTGATTGCAGTTAAGACACCAGCCACAAAAAAAGGATCTTATGGAAATAAATCCATCTGTCTTCAGTGACCTGGTCCAATTCCTAGGGGTACATCAAAATCACCCCACATGACCTCAGTGTTAAGCAGCTGCATAAAAAGTTCTATCACTGTTATGAACAGATTGAAAACAACCCTGCAGGACCTTGTCAACAGAGATGTCACAGCAACTGTCACCAAGCCAACAGAGTGGGTAAATAGCCTCATCGTTACTGGGAAGAAACACAGGTCACTGAGGGTGTGCTTGGACACTTATAATCTGAACAAAGCAATTAGGAGGCACTTCTACATATCTATTCAAGTTCTGAAAAATCCATTTTTACCAACCTATCTAGGATCATCCTTAATACTGTGTGGCAGGTCTCAGTCACTGTGTCTTAATTCAGGGATTGTAGACTGGCCTGCCCCAGACTTTAGCAGGTGCTTACCGTGTACCAGCCCAGGGCCCCGCCACAAATGCCATTTTAATTTTTGTGAATGAATAACGCCTTAATTTTACAGAGCTGCCAACTTTCCCGCATTGAGCATGAGACACACACAATTGACTACATGCACATGCTCTCACGCCGTACATCCAATTTAACACGCTGGAAAAAAAACTATTATTTTGTTTTTTTACGTTTATGTTCACTGGCTATGAACACACAAACCCGGGGGGGGGGGCGATCTTGATCACTATTGGCACTTTAGCCTTTATTTTTAACTAAACCCTAAACTTTAAGTTAAACCTGAGGCAGCACAAGCATGCACAGTAAATCTGCACATGGATCCTGCTTCTTCCTGCTTGTTGATCAATAGGAGTTGGAGCTGACCCAAGATGGACAGCCCACTTTAATTGCATAATGAGGCAGAAATGCATAAAGTAATATAAATACAGGATACAGAGAAATGTAAAAAGGAACACATAAAAACAAAAACTTATGGGGAAAAATATAAAAAAAAAATAATTAAATATAATCATTTAAGAGACAAGGATGCATGTAAAAGTAAAAACAAAAACAAAAAATGTGTATTTTTAAAAACAGTAAAATTTTCATTATGTGGTAAAATATATAATTTATTGGAACTAAGCAGGAAAAATAAATATCAAGGTCAATAAAATTTTAAAACGTGAAGTAAAGTTCTCCGTTTTTGATTTATTTGGTGCATTTTAGGTGTATTTATTTATTCATTTGGTCCATTTATATATTTCTGCTATTATTTCTAATTATGTCAGATTCGGTCCTCCATACATATCCCCTAAATCCGGCCCTGACCGCGGCCCATAGAGGTCACACCCTTTGAAGTCCAGGTAAGTAACATCTGTTAAAGGTGACCTATTATGGGGGTCCTAGAACAAGTTAGGATACATCTGTGGGTTATACAAAACACGTTCTTTTGATTTGATTCACAAAATGAATCTCAGTGAGATTTGACCCTTTTCAGTTCTGGGCTGTCTTCAGAACATGCTGTTATGCATAAGTTGCTTGGCAACCCCCCTCCCAACCTTTTGTTTATGTTAGCTCCACCCACCCAACATGGCGTTTATGTTAGATTTTCAGAAACGTAAAAATAAATGACTAGTATAAGCAGATGCACAATGTTAGTACACAGGCTGCCCGCAGCGCAGCCACCCACAGGGCTCGGTAGGGACAGACTAAAGAGTCTGACCGAAGTCAGGCGCCATGCCAGGGAGGCAAACGCGTGTCCTTCGCTGATTCCTGGAGCCGACGAAGACGAACCGAGAGGCGGTCAAGGTCCACAACTCGCAGCCCCGAGGCTTCTGTGTCACCAGGGCTGTGGCAAAATGAACGCTGTGGCGAAACAAAAGTTGTGGCACGGGAGCAGCACAGACCGTCGTTTCCCCAGGCGGTGGGGTAAAGGCGAAGTGGCTCGCGTCCTCGGTAATATCCAGGCAGCGCTGTCAATTTGTGCTGAATGACAAATAATATTCTTACCACAGCAACACTAAACACACAACAGATCACTTACCGCTATCATAAGATTTGTGAGCAACAATGCAGATTTGTGAGGAACAATAGGGACAGAAGTTTCCTTTAGTTTAAAGTCCTTGGGTAAATCCTGCTGTGTGGTAGTTTCCAAATGAGTCCATTGTGAAATTATTTACACAAACTCAACTTTCTTTGGCAATATTGCAAGAACATTGCAATCAGACATAAAAATTAAAATAAATAAAAATACAATTAAGCCACGCATCTCTGTTCTCCATGAAAACAGCAGAACTAATGTGGTCGTCCTGTGAAAAAGTGGGCGGAGCCTCCGCTTGGCTTGCCAGGTGAGGGGCTGGACTCAGGTTTTGGTTGCTAAGTGGCTGTGTTTGTGACATCCCAATACCATGGTTTGGGAAATAAAATGTTTCCAGATACCAAAACATTCACTTAATCGTTGCAAAATAATGGCTGGGTGCATTTTCTTGGTGTTTGGACTGTTTATGGGAGCAGTACAGACCCAAAAATAAGTTTAAAATCATAAAAAAGTGAACTTTGCATAATAGGTGCCCTTTAAATAAAACAGTCTGATCTTTGTATGATGTATTTCTGTGTCACCCCATACTACCCCATTACCATGGGGTTATATTTTATATCACAACCCCCATAAAAGCATAAAACTTCAAATTTTTTGTAAAACCTATTCCCAGCTTTTTTACAGACTATTCTTGGACCACGTATTTCTGTCTTGGGTAAATAATATTTCCACAGCAGTGTAACTTCACACAATTTAGCGTATTTTAAAAACTCCAGTATCAGTAAATCGGCTCTATAATATTATTTAAAAAATTTTTATATGGCTTCAATTGCTATTTAGGTCTTTTATGTATTGTATTCTGATCTAGTTTTATTCCAATGGCTTTCAATATTCATGTTCATTGTTATACAATGATCTGCTTAAATGTACACTGTACTATTTGTATAAGTAAAATAAATGGGGGGGACACATAAGAAGAAACCCACAAAATGCACACTATGGAGTGTGCAGCCCCTGAATTGAGACACAACCACTTTCAGAGACTTCTTTTGAGTTCAATAGAAAAATTGTATAATATTGACGAGGTGCACATAATTACAGATGATATAAATGCTGCTGCATCTGAGGATGAACATGACTCTATCCTTTAAAAGGTTATGGACAAAGAACAAAGAGCCACATCAAATCCAACAAAGAAAAAACATCAAAGTACTTAGTGAGTTTTCTGCTGTGCGTGGGTTTATTGATTGACCCATGGTTGTTGCATTGGTGATTGTTACAGGTCCTCACTGTTCAGTGCATGGGTTGAAAGCAATAAAGGTTCCATAGAAAGCAAAGTCGGACTCCACGCATTTAATTTTTCATGAGTAAAAGTAAAAAAACAAAGTGAGAATCTACAATCAAGAACACAGACAAAGATAATGAGAAATCAAAGTTAGAAACAAAGCCCCAGCATGCAGCAGAAACCAAATCCTACTGAGCAAAACAGGCTCCAATACCAAACAGAAAAGTTGAAAATAATAAATCTGGATTTATCACATAAACCGTACAAAATGCTTAAGACCAAAAATGACAAAGTTCAAAACCACAAATTGTGTTAATTGATCACATAACATTATCAAAGAAGAGCTTCTGTCAAAAATGAAATATATTTTTTTAAAAAGCTGTAAATATTTGGCTGGAGTTTTTAAAACTGCAAAACATTGTTGTCAGTTAACAAACAGCATCATGTTAAAAACATCCTCAGTCTGTACATCAAAGAATATTAAGAATATACTGTAGGACAAACATTAGATCAGTTCCTGTGATTAAAGTGATAATTCTCAGTCATCCAGGATATAGCACCCCCACCCCTCACCGCCCTATAAATAAATAAACATCTGGACTTTTGTAGTTGAGGCCATTTTGCTTCCCATCAGTCGTTTTTTCAATTAAACAACATTAGAATGGAGAGATTAAAAATGGAGAGTGTGCAGTTCCAAGCTTTTAAATAACGAGATGCTTTGTGATGTAATCTGGATTCACATGCAGATCAAACTCACTCCCCTTACAACCCTATTGAGAGTCATTGGGTTGTTTTTTTTCCTCACATCTTCTTCTGTTTAAAGTTGTTTTTTCTTGTTTGACTTAAATGGCTTCCTTTAACCCTCTCTTAAACCATCTATCTTTTCTGTCCAAAATATGAACATTCTGGTCTTCAAAGAGTGTCTCTTATTCCTAAGATGTAGGTGAGTCTTGTCCTGAAAAGCTGCTCTCCTGTTGAGTCATCCATCTTTGAAGAGGTTGTTTATTTTCTCCAACACAGAGGTCTGAACATTCCTCACTGCACTGCAGATACACTGCTCAGTTTGAGGGTTTTGTACTTAGGATGAACCCATGGGGTGAGGGAAGCCATTTATACCAAAAGAGAAAAACTCACTTTAAACAGAAGTGGGGGTCTCCGATTGCAACTTTCTAAAAATTACAAAGAGAAATAAGCTGAATACACTCCAATTAACACATTCAGTCATGGGACCAAAGCATCTCGATGAGCCAGGTAAACAGAAGCCACTTCACTGTTAAGTCTCACTCCAATTGCTTCATGCCTGTTCTGTGTGTGTGTCTCCATGACAATGTAGTTTTATTGTCTAGTAATCTAACCTTCTTTTTGATTTTATCAGTGCACTGTTTACACTGCTGGTCAGGACCTTGTTCATCCCCAAAAGTGACATTCAGTAGTTTTTATTTCAAGGCCAGCTTAAACTTGGGTAGTTGTTCCTGAACACACCAGCCAATTTTATTTTGGCATATTCTCCAAGAAGAAAATAAAAAATGTGCAATTTTAAAAACGTCAACAACCCATTCAAATATAATTATTGACCAAGAGTTGAATCTAATCCATCCATTAAAGCGAACTGTGCACTCTAATTATCCCCTCTATGATAAAAGGTTGCCTTAGAAAAGAAAAAAAAAACTTTTGTTCTCAGCACATAAAAAGCAGCTGGAACGATATTTCTTCTGGCCCTTAAGGTGAAATTATTTGGTCCACGTGGATTAGTTATGGTCTGATATATTTATGTAATTGTTCTGAATGTGACTCCTGGATTCCCAGGCAACTGTCATTGTCTCACACCGTTTTCTGATTCATTAACATTGCAGACAGCTTCTGTTTGACACAGAGAGTGCCTCTGAGAGGGAGCCTATACACAGAGGACTAATGTCCCCCTCCCATCTCGGATTTGCCATCATAACCTGCCTGTTTCTTCTCTGTTCCCTTTTTTTAAAGTAATGTCAGGAGAAATAACTTTTCATTATGGAAGATGTTTTTCTTTCAGTTACAAGCTGTTCGGCAAAAAATAAAATAAATTTCGAACCCAAAAATGTGCATAATAGAACCCACATTTGCTCATAATGCTGTGTCCATGTGAGGAAAGGAAAAGGTCGTTATTGTGATTTATAGTACTTCAGGCAATTTTGGAAAATGGTTTGAAAATTATTTTCACAGCGTGATATTGCAGCTCTTTGTGTTCTTTTTTCTTTTACACTTAAAGGACATGTTTTTTCTTTTTTGATCTGCTTCATACGATCAGTGATGTGAGCTATAGTTACAAATATCTGTCACTTTTCAATGGACAAAAAACATTTGTCTCTGCCTTTTTTCTTCCAAAACTTATTTTATTGTCTTCAGATATTAAAGGGACAATATTGTGTTTCTCAGGCATATATTTAAATTTTATACAAAATTTGGTCACCTTCAGTTGTTATTAAAATGCTGTTTATATGTTTCAATAGAAAATAAACTTGACTTCCAATCAAATCCATTTCTAAACGCCTTGAAATTGGCCTCTGACTCTTTAAGAACCTCTTCCGATTCTGTCCCGCCCATTTCAGCGTCATCACAACAGCTTTATGCCAGGGTTACCAACTTAGATCACTAGATCTTGTGAGGTTTTCAGGCAGAATGACCCAGGGCGCAGGCAAAGTCCAAAGTTCAAAACAAAGGGTTTTAATTAAACAAAAAGGAGGGCTGCAGTGGCAGCAAAACTTACAATAAAGTTCTCAGGAGGAGACACAGGGACCACGAGAGACAACGTCACTGGCTGGGGTAGACAGCACAATGAACAGACACAGACTGAAGACAAGACACAGAATATAAAGCAGAACTAATGAAGGCAAATGAGGAACACCTGGAGGAAACACAAGGGGAAACAGGTGAGCAGGGGCGGGGCAGGAAGCCAGACAGCAGGGGAGAGAAACACAGGGGAACTGAGAAACACTGAAAATAAAGCAAAAACACACAGATCACGACAGATCTAGCAACTTTTTAGACCCCTCTAGTGACTTTTTTCCAAAACGCGACTAGCGACAAATCTAGCGACTTTTCCCGGTGTTTTTGGAAACTTTGGCGACAGCGGAGAGGAAACCGCTTCAATGAATCACACAAGCCCAAAGCTGCCCTTACTCCTGCCTGGTTTACAAAAAGGGGTGCTCTCCTGCCTGGCTGCCTCAGGACATTACAGGATTTCTCAAACATGCATGAATGAGTCAAAGCAAGACTCTGAATATGTTTTTGATGAGCAGATAACATTATAGCATGATATAAAACTAAAAAAAAGTTGATTTTACATGATATTGGCTATATGCTTTTTGAAGAGATGTTTTTTTATATTATATTAAAATGATGCTGCATGAACTTCATGATTAACCTTAAGACCGGTTTCTTCTTGATGCCAGTGACCTCTCATTGTGTGAATGCTTATTAAGCATTGTGTTATTTATCCAATTATTATTATTTCGTCAAAACTTTAGGCCCATACAGATGATAGGTTTTATGACTTTGGGCTTTAGTAACTTTCATTCTATTCAAAATATTTAAATACATATAAAAAAATTTTTGCATATATATGTGGTAAAAGTTCTTCATTTGTTTAAAAAACATTCTCCTTTTAATCTGTTACATAAAATGTGCTACTTTTAGTTTTTTACTACATTTGTCTTTTAGCCCACATTTTGTTTATTTTACCTTTAGCTAATGTTCTGTTAGAAGTGAGGGGGACAAATTTTTCCGAGGTCTAGAGTTTTTTTTTTATCATCAACTCACATTCAATCCCACCTGTCCTTAGTTGAAAACACACACAGTACAGCACCAGGTGACAGACTTTAGTTCTTTTACATAAGTGCTCCTACTCGTCTTTCTATAACTCATCATGGCCATCAGAAGCATTGTATATGTGAGGGGCACAGTGGTGGGGGGTCTGGGGGTTCTCCCCCAGGAAATTTTGATGGAAGTAGATGCTGTTTCTTGCATTCTGGAGTATTTTAACAGGTTGCTAAACTTATTTTTACCTACATAAATAAAGACTTGATTTCATAACTATTT
>JARVJO010049212.1:0-21197 GCA_031762555.1 Cynodonichthys magdalenae | reverse complement strand
GATAAAATAAATTTTAAAATCTGTATTGTTCGATACAAGAGTGTATTGAACCTAAAGCACTGTTCGATACGGGTACATGTATTGTTGCACCCCTAATATATATATATATATATATATATAAAGGGCTGTGTCAGCTTTGATAAGTAATAACAGTGATAGTTGGTATGTTTATTAAATACTGCATTACTTCAAAAGAGTATACATAAAAAATATAAATAAAAAAAAACATATACAGTATATGCTGCAGAGCTGCAGCCTTGAATTATTACAACTTATGAAACCATTGAGTATTAATAGTTGAGGTGTTGCAGGAAATGGTAAAGTACCAGACAAAGTTACACCATAAACTGTAAAATTATTGACGGAAAAAATGTTATCTGAAGATTCAAGAATGCACACCAAGAAACGAACAACTCTTTGTCTTAGTCCATTTATTTATCCAGCCCAGCACACTACTCCCATCCAGTAAAAATATAGTTATAGTAGTAAAATCAGAAGGAGGTGGAGAGTTGGAGGGTTTTATATGGAGAAGCAACAAAAATGAGAGTAACTTCTCTACAACTAGAAAGTGTGTCATCCAAGCACTGCACTGTCACATAGTGTTCCTTCATCATCGGTGCTGAATGGCTGCCAGGTCGCCCTGAACTCCATTACACGCTGGCTTACAAACAAATGCTGAGAGAAGAGGACAAGGCAGGGAAAATGACGCAAAGAATCTCTGGCAACAACAGACTATCAATCTAATTCAGCTAGTTCCATCTCACGTATTATTAAAATGACATCCGTCATTGCTCAAAAACTAAATCCCTCCAAAGACAAATCGTGCACGTCTACAGCAGCCTAAAATAACAGGAAGCAGTCACCCTGTCTGAGCTCGTGTCATTCCAACACAACACATCATTTAAAAGTGAAAACAAGAACGGAGTCCTGCTTCTCAAGTGAAATCTTCCTAACTCATCTGTTGTTTTTGGATTTTAGGTTTAGAATCCTTCTAACCTTGTTGCTTACCTCTTTCTTACCATTTATATCCCCTAAAAACCAGACAGAGGGTTTTAATTGTTTACAAATGTGGAAAATTTGGGACCACATCACAGTTGCACTTCGGCAATGAAACGATTACAAACCCATAAATTTAAAAAAACAAAACAACACTATCAAAATCAAAGTGGCGTCAACATGAACTTCATTCTCACTCCAATTTGTCATCAAACTGCAGTTACTAACATCAAGCAGAGATGACATCATACTTTTTTTGAAATGAGTTTTGTCTTTCGTCTAATGTATTTTCATACTCCTCTAAACAAAACTGAAGCCATAAAATTTTAATGTAACAAAAGGAAAATGATTCTACATAAGAAAAATGAAATAAATGATTAGGAAGCTCATGTGGAACGTTTTCTTTTCACAAAGTTAGTTTATGTTTTAATCCTTGCGCTGTTTCTGCCATTTAGCACTGATACCATTTGTTCTGAAGCAATAAAAGTTGCTATATTGCGACTAAATCTGTGGATAATTTTTAATGCTACTCTGGCCGTCACACAGCTGATCCAGGTGTGTGGATCTTCCAGATGTTGACCTAAGTCATGAAAGGAATAAAGAATCTGTTAGCCCAGTCATTTATTCTGGGGTGTCGGGATTATTAATGACACCGTCTCTGTGGATGTGAGAACAAATCATCCCCAAGGGCTTGATGATCAATGACAAGAAGGACAAAAAAAGTTCAAGGAGCTAAAAAGTTATAAATTCATACATAATGTCTATTTATGATCTCTATGGCAGAGAATAATTAGAAATTATTTCATTATGTGGATTTACAGGCCACCAGAAAACCCACACACTGTGGAATAAAACGATGGTTCATTTAGAAAAAATTACCTTTTGACCTTTTAGTCAAAGATCTTGTTTCTATTTCAAGTTAGTTCATACTAGGGTTGCAAATTCCCCTGGCATTCAGTCATACAATACAATTCAAAGTCGTGCAACTTGTAAACATTAGAATGAACTGATTTTTTTTCTTTACCTCAACCTGTTGAGCAGCATTACTGAAATTACAACAGACCCCAATAAAGGAAAGCTATTGCCACAAAAGGATTTTGCTTTGGGGCCATTTTTATATTGTGGGGCAGGAAGGAAAGGCAGTCTTTGAACATGTAATAATAGCTGCTGACACAGCCCTTGCTTTCATCTCAGCCCTCCCTCTCATAACTCGTTTAGATCTGGTATCACTCTCTGCAGAGGAGAATATCAGGCGACGACAGTCGTATTAGAGACCTTCCAATATCATGCTAGAAACCCTGCAGGACAAAGTTGCTTTAAATATCTTAGACCTGCATGCATTTAATGTAGCAGAGAGCTTAAAGAGTGCACAAGCAGCTGAGCCCTCTGTCCCTGAGGTAAATAAAGGGGTTACTGTGTTGCTCAGGAATATTTTATGATGGGTTTGACACAGCAGCTGTTGCAAGGATCAAATCTCATTAGAAAATCAGCCTGTGTCTTAAATTAGGATAATTTAACCACCTCTAAACTCAAACAGTCTTATTAAAACTACTAGAAATATTCATAAACATCAATGAGAGTAGTAGTCAAACAATAATGCAAGTGAAAGGTAATATGAGCAAATAGGTTTGAAACCACACTTAAATTACATCTAATTAGACTTGATGACATGATTTTTTTGTCAGGCACAGTAAAAAAAATGATCTAATGAGCAGAGTGGACAAAGAGAGCTTGTTTGTCTTACTTTGAATCACGTGGGCTGTTTGGATGGCTGTTGGTGCGCAGTCTGCTCTCTGTTGGCCCCGATGGTCGTTCTGGTCCTGAACCTGGGCTCACCCGTCTGTAAACATCAAACAGGAACCCTCAGCAACAATAAAAAACATTGTTTTACCAGCCCGTGCTAACAGAAAATTAAAGACATTCAATGTAGTCACAATGGTTTTTTAATAATTAGAATCAAACCATCAATGCATTTTAGGATATCTTTACTTTGTGGATGTAAACAAGTGTCTTTTGTCATGTTATCAATCTAAATTGTCTCCTTCTGTTTTGTTAAATTGTCTTAAAGTACCTGTGACATAACATTTTCATGATAAAAAAAATGCTTTTTGGATAATTTTGGATATTAATAATGTATAGCAAATACAATTTCATGTCACTGAGACAGTGTGGAGATATTTACATGTGCAGTAACAGGAAGTGATGACAAAGGGGGAAGCCTGCATGTAAGTACTTTACTACAATGGCTAAAAACACTGACAGTAGTGAAAAATTTATTTAGATTATATTGAGTCACTACCAGAGAGAGATGAAGGGGAGTCAGAATTCAAACAATTTTGTCTCAATAAACAAATAAGGGGATTTCCTTTTTTTAAAAAAGTTCCCTTTTAACAGTTCGACAAAATAATGGCCAGTTAAGTGATAAAATGAGTAAAATTTGTCAAATGTTTGCAATGTTTTCTTTTACTTTTTGTTTTGTACAAAATGCATGTCACAGGCACTTCAAAGGTTGCTGATTCATTCAAAGCCCTCTGCCATAAAGACAATAATATACCTGCAGAATTCTTCCAGTAAAGGTCACATTTTTTTACAGGCAGTTGGGGGAAGGCAATGCTAAGCTGATTATAGTTAATCTCAAAGGGGCATATCCATATCAAAACCTTTGGCTCTTAAGAAGGATCTAAAGGAATAATCTTTAAGAGAGCAAAATATCTGTAAAATAAACTACCTTTGTTTTGATATTTATTGTGAATAAAAAAGGATGTTTCAGTGACCAGAGCTAAGTTGTGACAGCTTTTAAAATGTAATATCAATTACTACATGGCTCTTCACCACAACCACTTTGGGTTCACTGATGGAAACACAATTTGCTTTGCAAAAAAGTGGTATTTCCAAACAAGGTGCTTCATAAAAAAGTGTCATGCTGCACTTACTTTGGTTCTTCTGGAAAAGGCTGCTGTGTAAGGCCATTAGTCTGAGCGGGGCTGTGAGCGGGGCTGCTCTCTGGACTAACATCCTCCTTCGTGCCATTTGTTGGAAGCAGCTCCAAGTTGGCCATGATGTCCTCCCACTGCTGGGCTGCATTGCGGATTGCTAGACGGCGCTTCTCCTTGATGACCAGAGCAAACAGACACAAAACACAAAGAAGGGTTAGGTTCTCTTTGAACTAGCCTGGTATAAACCAGCCCCTTGTCCTTTGAGCGGAACTGCATAGGAAGGCAAGGGCCAGGCTATCTTTGAACAGGATACAAGGAGTACAACAAAAAATATTTACAACCTTCGTTCCCTCTTTCTTTTCTTACTGTTCAAGAATCTATGAATTCTATTTACATTTTTATAACTCTGAATAATTCAACACTTAAATTGGGTCTAAAACAGTGTGATATGTGCATTTGTTGATGAAGTTGATTTGATTTAATTACAACTGACATTTGTTGCAGAAAAAAGTAACTTAACACTTCTCAGCTGTTTACTTAAATCATTTTAAGGCAGTACTCAATAGTCAGAATGAGTCTTTGCCCTTAGGAACTTATCCATGTCTACAATATTCAGAGTAACATTTTTAGAACAGGGATTAGCACAAGTAACAGTAGTTTACTATTGGACAATGAGATCTGCAATGAGTCCCTCTCTTAGTAAAAGACTCACACACATATTTGCATATGGTGTGTGTGGGCAGAAAACAAAACGTTTTAGATCATTTGAAGAATTAAAGTATGTTTTATGAACATTGTATTCAAAAACAGGGCTCTTGCGTCTGTGTACATCTGTCTGATTTAAATACACATTTCTCAAAAGTTGTGCTGCATCCAAAAAACTACATAACTTTTAAAAAATACAAATATAAGCAATCACAATGTGTTAATGTTAAGCACACACACTTGTCTATAGGATTTAGGATGGAAGACACATAAAAAAGGGGGAAAGCTTTTACAGTACAAACCAGCCAAAAACAAACAAAAAAAAATAAAAAGCATTTTAGAGCTTGCTTACTGTACATTTAGCAATAAAATATATATATATATGTAGACATAAATCACAATAAAAACTGCCAAGATAACAAAATCATTTGTTGCTTTTAAATGAAATAATCCTTACAACATTCAGCAGAAATTTTCTACAAAAATATGATTTCTTCAATATTAACATTTTAAAAGCTAACATTCCCAACAAATACCTACATGTATACCAAAAGCAACACTAATTCATTTTTAACAAACAAGCCCTGGACCTGTTTTGACACATCCCACTATTCTACAATATAGAAAGAAATATATTTCCTGTAAATCTGTTCCAGTAAAACAACAAGAGAATTGCTGATCAAAGAGGTACCTTATGAATGGTCTGCTTGTGACTCTCCTTCTTCTTTTCCTCCTCTTTTCGAGCCTGTACACCTGCCATGCGCCGATCCTCGTCCTGAAAAGGATAGCTGGTGCAATCAGAGTCTCGTTCCATTCATGAGTTGTAAATTATTCAAGAAAGGGGGGATGAGGGGGAAGCATAAAAAGACACTGTCTGGAAGACTCGTTTCCCCACCAAATATTGACCACTATGGAAGCTGGGAGGAATTCTCACATCAGCCGGCTGGTATCACAGGATTATCTGTCTGATTTTCAATCTCAGATAAACTGAGCCCAGCTGTTGGGGAAAGGCAGAGCTCCCAGAATGCATTGCTGCCGACACAATCTAAGAGTGTCGACTAAGAGGAAGGGGATATTTATCTGTGAAAAGCCAGCAGTGACAACACAGCAGTCCAATCAACAGGGCTAAACTGAGTCAGCAGAGGCGGCAGGGCAGTGATTTTAGGTACTGTAAAGACACTCAGAGAGGTTTAGAAAAAAAACTTAAATACAATAATGCAAATGCTTTTTTTTGATAGGTGTGTCAGTAAAATTCTGTTAGGTTAATATTTTTGATGTTAGGGTTCACAGGAACTAAAGTATTTCCAAATAAACTGTAAATTCAAACTGTTGTACTTGTTTTTAACCTATAACCAAAAAAATCCTTCAATGAAGAAATTGTAGGCAACATATTCTTTGTAAAATATTTGTTCGCACAGTGAAAAAAATCAGTCCTATGTATCAAACTGTTTTTGCCCCAGTATTACTGACAAATTTTTATCATTTGCAGTATTTAAACTAAATCAATAGATTATTTTTTTCTGCAATGTGGGTTTATGGGCACTTTGAATGTCCTCTATTTGTTGTGACAATATTAACCTTCACCACTGATTAATAATGGCTAATTATATCGGCAGTTTGTTTAAGGCCTTGACAGATTTGGGTCGCTGTGGTGCAGTGAAGGCACAAGAAATCAGCTGAGGTCAAAGATCATTTTTCATTGCTAATAAAAGAAATAATAAATAAAAATTAAAAAAACATTATTACAGGCATTAGAACTTGCCTGTTAGCCCACATATTGACACAGACCTTATGACTCTGTGTTAACTTATGTGTTCTTGCTTACTGCAATAAACAAACCAATACAAAGTGCCGTTATTCTTTGAATCACGCATTTCTGTTCTTTGTTAAATAAATATTTCCATATCTACCTTAAAAATCAAGTAAAAACATGACCAAAAAAGTTGAAATTTGAGATATATAGTAATTGGTATTTTTTTCCTGGATGTAACAGAACTATGTTTTGAGGGCAAGGTGTGTGGGATTTTTTGAAATTCCTTTAAAGTACAAGCTCAGACTTGGGTGCTTCCTGCTTGACATCTTCTAAATACATGACGATAATTCACTGTAGCACTTTTCTGGCACACAGTATAAATATAATGACTTCATCTGTTGTAAAAAAAATGATGTAAAAAAACATTGTTCTGCTAATGTGAAAAAATACAATATGTAGTGCAAATGCTTATCCTAATGTTGCAGTAAAGCCACTGACCCATTTAAACATGTCCTATTCAACAACAAAGCACTAAATGTTCATGAACATGTTTATATTTGGACGATTAAATCCAGATATTTTTATTCAGCTGCATAATTTCTCATTAAAAGACAATTAACTTTATTTACAAAAAAAAACGTCCATGTTTACCATAATGGCTAATTTATCTCTTGAAAACATACTAAAAGGCTTCAGTAAACTTGTAGGTCTTACTGTGATGCGCTTCATGTCCAGCTGTTTCAGATGAAGCACACAGCGCAGGACGGCCTGCTTGTACCATGTCTCCAGGGCTACAGGATTCCCATCCAGGGTGAGCTCAGAAAGGGAGTACGACTCTCCGAGGCAGACTAGCTGATCAAAACTACAAACAAACAAACAATATGTTGAGTTCTCGCATAATATGCCTAGCAACACTAAAAATATATGTCTTGGCTCATATTTTGGCTAAAACATACCATAAAAAATGGATAATGCAACAGGTACTTTGGCAGCAGAGTCATACCAGGAGAGGAAGTGAAGATTATGTCTTTACTCATTTCTGATCATAAACCTGGAACTAAGCATGGAGCAAAGACACAGTCTGCACCCAGCCTCCTACATTTTTAATACAAAACAGGCTAGATATTTCTTTGTAATGAGTACTAAAGCGAGTTCAGATGTGTCTTCACTAACTCATTTTTGAAGCTGCAGCATTTGCTAAAAAATTATAAAAAGTAAATACAGTTAACTTTTCTTTAAAGCTAGAAAATGGTTACAAAAATCTGCTCTTTGTAGCTCTTTTTTTATTAATTCTCATGGTGTAACAACAGTAATAAAATAATTGCAAGCAGGTTTAAAGAGGCTGATTGGCTCCTTCTTTTTTATTTTTAACCTTCAAAAACGAAAAAGCGCTTTTATTTTGGCTCTTGTGAAACTTCTTTTACAAGTTAACAGAAAAGAGTGAATTAGTCCTGCAGGTTTCCACTGTCAGTCATAATAATATACTGTGCAGCAGCAAAAAAAAGGGAAGAAATAAAACTTTATAAAAATGAACAATTTTTAAAACAATTTTATGTAAAAAAATGCATTCATAATAATAAATAATTTCATAAATGGCTACTTTATTGTTAAGGCCTGCTGCCATGAAAGGCAAGCAATCGTAATGGCATCAGCCTGTCTCTGTGTGTGTTTGTCTGTTAGCAACATATCTAACCAGCTGTAATAGTTTTATTTTTTTGTTTGGACTGGCTCCTTCTAATACTTTTTGTTTGCTTTGTGTAACCAAACCAACTTGTTTATCCCTATTATTGCTTTGTTATAAAGATAAATATGTCTAATTAAAATTGAATATAAGAAATATTTGAGCTGTTTGTAAAGATTATGATGTGGCTGAAACAGTTTAGATTTTAGTTTGATTATCTAGTCACCACAACTTTATTCAAACACTAATAAACAAAAGCACATCATATAATTTCTTACACAAACGTGCATTGTATCATTTGTTACACTAATAGTTCCTGAAACATATTTAAGATATTTGCTCTGAGGTACTTTACTTAGTAAGCTGAGGAGCACACCAAAGAGATGAGTGTGCTTTGTCTCTACCTAGCAACAGAGCACAACTGATGTCCTATAAGCATTACACCTCATCTAAAGGTACACACACCAGAACTCTAGACTTCTACTTTATGCATACAATCAGATACAAGGTTTTCATTTAAAAATATAGATATAATAAAAAAATTAAAACTGAGAATTATTACTCGTGCAAATCAGGACAGTTTGTGAAACAAATATTTAACTTTTGAAACTGTCACTGTAAAGTTTTTTTACGCTTCCCTTTTATTTTGTCATAAGTCACAGTGTGGTGGTGCGTCTGATGTTGAATAATACTGACACAAGAACAACAGGGCTGGCATGAAATGTCAGGTCAGATCTAACACAGCCCAAGGTGACCATGGGCAAGGATGCTGTCCCTCACAGAATCCCACATCCTGCTTCACTCAGTGAAGTTCACTATACAATCTGACTGTCGGGCTAAGTGAAGAAGACAGAATTAAAAGCAAAACCCAAAATAAGATTTGAGAGATAAAATATGTAATGCAGTTTGGTATTTGTATTCAGACTTGACAAACACTTTCCCAGCTATTCTGTAAATCAATTTAACTCACAGATTTGTCATAATTACCCATTTTTGTAGATTGGGATTGTATCTTTGTTTCCTGAATAACTTTTAAGAATTAAACAAAGAATTTCTTAAATAACCTGATAAAGAATCAAACAAAAAGAAACTGCTCAAGGCAAGTGCTTTCAGTGTTACAAAAACTGCCCACTACAGTAAACCTGAGTGTGTGGCTGTGAGAGTTTGTGTGTGAGTGTTTCCAGAAGCTGCCAGGTCTCAGGGGAGGGGACGTGGCACTGACCATCCCTGTCCCTGCTCTGTGGGAATGAGGGAGTTAAGCAGCACAAGCTCTTACCTGATGATGTTGTTGCAGCTGAGAAAGAGACGCTGCAAACAGGGCAGGCGGTCCACCTCAGTCTACAGAGAGAAAGAGAGAGAAGGAAGACAGAGTTATTGGTGGATGTATAAAGGAGAAGATGCTCAGGAAGAGGGTACTGCATCGTCACAGCTCTGTTTCCCTCTCCATTCCCTCAGTCACCTTGTAGCTCTGTGCTCTAGCATTCAGCATCACCATCCACTCTGCGCATGCACTCACACACACATACAGCATGCTGCCTTGTCTGCACATGGAAAGGAGGGGCAACGGTGAGAGAGAAAATGAGAGAGAGCTTGATGAGAATAAGAGGAAGGGGGGGAGTGCGCTATTGCAGAGATCTCCTGCTGCAGGAGGCTAATGCTAACTGGAACATCTTCACATCCAGTAGCACAAAGAGCTAACAGTATTGCACCCTGTGATACAAAATCCCTAAATAGAGTAAATCCAATAGAAATTGCTTGAGGTGATGGAGTGCTTTTACCGAGAGACATGCTCAGTTTTAAAATCAATGCAGGGGGGGAGAGCAGCAGCTGGCCAGCTGGCATGCTGACCTGAACAAACAGATACAAAAGCAGAAACATGGCAGCTAATCAAATGCCAAACAGAAGTACTTCATGTTCAGTAGTGTCAAGACCAAGGTTGTGTGTATGTGTGGATGGCTCGTGTTGCACATGCTGGAAGCAAAAAGGACCCTCCCAGCAGCAGTCTCAATGAGCTGTGTCAGCATCCACCCTTGTTGCAGCCAACGCCCTGTTTCCTCCTTCAGCACTCCTGCCAGTCTGTGTTAACAAGCTATGCTAGTTCCCCTGAAGAGAACAATAAAACACTGCAGCACTCATACAAGGTGCCTAACTTTGTGTGGCAGATTCATTGGAGGAAATGTCCCATTTGTGAAATCTGTTTTCTATCACTCATGTGCACATCACATGAATAATAAATGGTTAACCAATGGGTCAATCAGCTTTGCTGGTGAGGGCGCCCTGTTTCTAGTTTATGAATCAGTCAGGCTAATGCTCAGACAGCGCAGAGATGTATTTTTGTAAGAAAATACGGATGAACACCACGCAACATTTAGGAACCTGCACACTGCAGCTCAAATTTAACAGACTCAGAAAGAATGTATCAATGTGTTAACTTATTATAGCATAAATAGATGATTAAAAACAGAGTGAAATAGGAGAAAAGGAGGTGGATAAATGGGAGATTCAAAACATTAAAATGACTAAAAAAAGACTATTATCAACAAGAAATACACATTTACTCACAGTTCTGGGTTTTTTATGTTTTTATTTTAGTTTGTGGTTTTTGACAAGTAAACAAGCGATCATGGTAAAAATCTATCATTTACTAAAGACCCCTTTTGTCAGGTTTAAACTTAAATTTGCATTTGCAATTTCTCACACATATAGGCTGAAGGGAAACAGAATAGCAAGCATTATTTAAAGAAAAAATATGTGAAATACAAATATTGCTCAGTAAGAATTATAATCTGTGTAAAGCCACATTAGCTGTCAAAATTTACAGTGTTTTTGTAAATGTGTGTCATCTATGACAAAAAGTAACTACTATGGATCATTCATTACCAAAAGTCAATCACCATTTGTAATAAATGAAGAAAAATCAGCAGTCATGTTTTGTTGCCAACAATTGTGAGTACTTTGTTTACATTCGAACATTGATGAGTACACACAGACTTGGTGTGCGACAAATGTTGAATCAGTAAAAACATTTGTTGGAACAAAGTCTGAGGATTAACAATGAGATCAAATATGACAGATCAAAAGTAAAAAGGTGAAATTCCTTTCTTCTCTTCTAAAAAGAAATACTGACTAAAAGCTGTAAGGATGAGAGCTGACAGAAGTAGAGTCATTTTATCGAGGAAATTAAGTGGTTAAGAGTGTTAAAGTAAAAGATGGGGCTAAGATCATATGCAAATGAGCTGTGCTGAGATTTTATGAAATCTAACAGGTGAAACGATGGTAACAAAATTTAGTTGTAAACAAAGACAATGAATATTTGCTGTTTTATAACACAATTTTTATGAAAGCTCTGATGAGTTTAAATTACATAATCTCAATCACTTAGTAATGTAGAATTTGTGTTAGAAGCATATAAATTAAAATCAAAACCACAGAAAAATCATGTATTTTGACAGCGATTATGGCTTTAAGAGGTATTTTCCATTTACATTTATTCTGTTTTTCCTCTGTTCACAATTTTATGATGCAGAAAAAGGAGAATAATAAAAAGCCAAACAATACACCTGTGACACATTATTTAATATAGGAATAAGCTATATTACATCAATTACTTTAGCTTCCCACAAATCTTCAAATGTTTATAAAATATTTTAATATATTATTTTTATTACTGTTAATTGCAGGATTTAAAATATTGTTTTGCAAAAACAATTTGTCTTTCTTTTGAAAAAGATCCATGTCCTGATCTAAACCGTATCTCTTCAGTCTTTGTGTCAGCCGCTGTATGGATGCTGGTGGAGCAGCAGCTGCAGCATACTGTCTTAGACTAAAAATAGAAGGCCTGTCTCAGACAGAATGATGTCATCACTGAGCTGGTGAGCCACATAACAATCACCCACCAATGTGGTGGCTTTTTTCAAACAACCTGATCGATCAGAACCAATCAGCTGATAGGATTCACTGCGAGGGCTCATGGCGGCTGTGCTGCTTTGTGAGTGTGTGTTTATGCCTGCCTGTGGGTGTCGATCCTTCAATGCGACCGTGCTATTCCTTCTCGACCCTCGTGTCACTGACAGCTTGCGTGTCTTTATTTTTTCACACTAAACACTGGCAGAGGCGTCACTCCACAGAGCAGCCTCTCATCCAGACTGTCTGATACATGCAACAACACACATTACAAAGAGACACGGGAGCTGTGCAAATCAAATGAGTACACGTGGAAGCTAATAGCTTTTCTCAGAGTGCAAGCTGTTGAGTTGTGTGACAGCTCTTTCAATGGAACAAGCATGCAATGTGATCTTAGCTGGCACACATCTGGCCTCTGCTATTGTACTCTACAGTTCCAGATGTTCCACCTTGCACTGAACCCGACGGAGGTCACGTGTCAATCAACATGTTCTGCAGTTGTTTTTGGAACAGGATTTTATTTTTGGTTTCACTTGCAGTTTCTCTTTAGAACAATTACTGGGTGAAAACTCTAAATGCTATCGGAACATGTTTACTATTGCTTTACCTGTTAGTTAATCAAAAGTTCCAGATGTGGCATCAATATTTGCCTCTACTTAAGGGCAAACTGTTTATTCACACAGATATTCTTGGCTACAAATTGTGACACCATAGTTACAGAAACAACAAACCTACATGTGCTTTAAACTAGCTAATCAACAGTGAAACTACTAAAGTGCATTACAGATTATTTTTAAAGCTGCTTAAGTCAAGGAATTCAGGAAAAGATAAGTTACTAAACTAAAATTTAAAAACAAAGACTGATATAATTTTATTTTTTGTTTGTTTCATTGTTACTCAAGTTGACGACTTGTTTTTTGTTGCTGCTGCCAAAACAAGCATTTCTTCCTGAATAACTAAGGCGAAGAGGTTCATTGTGAATAACAAGTTTTAGACAAAAATATGATTTACACAGCTGCATTCATTCAAAAACAGAAAAGTGTGACAGACTTGTAAACACAGTACACAACTAAATGAGTTGAACATGAGTCATAATCAAATCTAAAACCAAAAACTTGGCTTTTGTTCATGTTCAGACTTTAAATTGTTATCTGGCTTCCCTTTGATAAAAAGGAAAAGCCTAACCACCTAGAGAATGGTTATTTACTTTGTGTCAGAGGATTTTTGGCAGTGCACACTGCTAATCATAGAAAAAATGAAACAGCCATTGGGTTGCATTTTTCTCTCCTCTGTATCAAAGTAAACATTACATCCAATAATTAGATGCCCGGAACTTGTAGGCAGCCAGCAGAGCTAGTGAAGGGAAACAGCTTTCAGGTAACATACTGAATTCAGTTTTGTTTTATATTTTACCTCCTAAAAAAAGCTGGGAAGGGCTTAAGGGATTTGCATGCAAATGAAGGAGCCTGTTTTGGCTTGCAGTGCTCTGTTTATCAGATTAAAACTATGGAAACCAGGGGAAGTGACTTTCCATGTTGAGAACCTTCCGTTTCTCTTTCACTGCACTGAAAAATCAATTGGAGGTTATGAATAATGATCTACAATCTACGGACAAACAAAACAATGATACATTATATGACACACATTTATACAAATATTCTACTTATGACATTTCTGTATTTGTATTTTTTTTTATTATTGTTCAAGTAAAAACTGTGAAATGTTATCCCATAACAGAGAAAACAAGCCGTCTGAAATTCGGTCCAAATGAAGCGACGTAATAAATGATGAGTGGAGCTGATTCCACCTATATCCTGTGAGGAACATTTTCTTACAGAATATGTTTTCTTTCTTTTTTCAAATTCTGAAAACAATACTGTAACAGATTTTCCTATAAGATTTGAAAATAAAATATTTCTAGTTCTTATACATTCTGGAATTAGCTTGTAATTATTACAGCCCTGAGCAGATAAACCTGTGTGATGCATTACTCACAAATACAGCAGAGCTGAGGCAAACAAGAACCATAATTGCTCAAGTCTTCAGCTGACTTATGTGTTATTTACTATTTCTTCATCTCTTTTTTAAATCTTTCCAGGCATTATGAGATGGTGTTGACTTTGAGCAGGTGGTGCCTTTACAGGAATGGGGAAAATAACATGTATGCAGTGAATGCAACCTTAACCTGTCATTAAGAAAGGGGTAACTCACCACAGCAGTGATGCAGTTGTGCTGAAGGTTCAGCTCACTTAGAGAGTCCAGGCCCTGCACGTTTTCCACTCTGGAGATGTGGTTTCCTGATAGGTTCAACACCTGCAGCTCGCTCAGGTGAGAGATGCTTTCTATCCTGCAGATCTAAAGGAAAACACGGGGAGAAAGAGCGATCAGAACAACAATAAAATGTTAAACTATAGTGTAGATAATTAAATTTTACACAAAGGAATTACACAGGCAGGTTTGGCTAAAGAGAGTTAAATACACAATAAGTATTGCAAACAGTCAAAACTCTTGTCAAAAAATACAACTATTGTTCCAAATGTCTGAAACCTCTTTGAAATCATTTAGCTTAAAAATGTCAAATTTCTTTTCTGTAACTTCAGAATCACATATGACAGCAGCTTAAATATATCTAATGGCTGTTTTCAGCTAATTACTCTTCATCAAGCCCCGACTCCCTTTGAATCATAAAACCAAACATGCAGCTAAGAACAACTCAACTGTGAAATGTTACACTGTTTTCTCAAACTTTCTGTCTGGATTCTCTGACATTTTCAATATTTCAGGAAAATCCCCAGAAGCTGTTTACAGTGAGATGTTGTGTTAGCTCCCTATGCTGCACGGAGAGGAACAAGTCAGAGGGGTGTCAAAGTGTCAGTAACAAATTCTACAATTACACTAAATAAACTCTTAGCTCAATTAATAGAATGGGACCATAAAGAGGGTTTGAGCTTCTGTTTAGAAACATCTGAATGGAAATAAACTCATTTGAAAAGCCTGCGCTAAAGTCTTGGCTCTTTAGATAAATTAAAGCCCCACTGCTGTAGATGATCTATTGGTTAAAATAAATAACTATCAGTACAAAAGGGACAAAATGTTTTCCTCTTGAACTTTTAAATTCTCGAAACTGATGTTTCTCAATAGGAAAGGTCACATGTTAAAGTTTTTAAAAGTTTACAGTTTGTTTTACAATCTCTGTACTAATTCACCTACTAATACCAGACAACATTTACAGTCATGTTCAAACGTTTTAGGTACATTTGAAAAATAATCTTGCAAAGTAAGATTACATTCACAAATGTAATTTGAGATAGTTTACATTTCTAAGTTTGAAAAATTGGAAACAAGTGTAAAAGTTAAATAATCAAATATTGTTTTTATTTTTGACTTCAAAACAGAATCAGTTTTCCTCAGCGGACTTGCACAAAATCAGAAATTTTGTAAGATGTGTAAAGTTAAACAGTAATACCAAACAGGAGCTAATGTTCAGACATTTTAAATGTACATTAAACACGGTCAATAACTGTACCAGAAACAGCTCCTAAAACTGGATTAGGAACAGGAACTCTGCTACCAAAGTGAGATTGTGGAGGACAGGTTTATGTCAAAAGGAAGTTAAAAAAGAACAACACTGACTGTGGATGTAGCTTCCTGAAAGTGATGGTATGGCCCACAAGAGCTCTGATCTCAGCACCATCGAGTGTGTTTGGGATTATATAAGGAGACAGAAGGAGCTGAGCCAGTCTACATCAGAGGTTAGTTCTCTGAGATCTTTGAACAACCTGAGTTTTTTGAAAAACTGTTTTTACCATGAGGACTTGATGCTGTTTTGAAGACATATCGATTTGTTCTGATTTGATCTACAATCCTCCTCTGTTCATTCACTTTGAATTGCAAACGGATAAAAACAAAACAATAAAAATAGAATTTATATTTGGGAAAGCATTCTTCCTTTGCAGTGATTTTTTTTCCATATGTGACTAAAGCTTTTACACAGTACTGCTGTAATCTGGAAACATCACAGCCTAACTATACTCAACAAAGAGAGGTAACACCCCAAGACTTGGTTACTAAGGTTAGTTCTGGGTCAGATGCATGCTCCCAGGGAGAGTACAGCCTTACAAAAGTTCCAGCAATCTGGAAATAAAGCTCCATCCTGTTGCTATAACAAACGGAGGAAAAAGAAAAAAAAAAACTAGACAGGGAGGTACAGGTCAAACAGTTTGTGTTTAATAGGTTATTACTCATGATTGGATCATAATTTGCACATTTTATGATTTGCATTTGTCAGGTCTCAAACAAATTCATAAAGTTGTGATAAACGTTTTTTAGGAGCAACCTGAGCACACAGAACAGGAGCTTTGATGTCAGGAACTGAAAGAACACCTGGTCTGGTCTTCTTCACAGTCTGTGTCTGCAAATCAGTAGCTGAGACTGGATGTCATGTGGTTTTGTTACAAAACAGTCCTCTCAATCATTTTTAAAAGCCACCTCATTCAGTCGCACCAGCGTGAAAACAGTTAAAGTGCATTATAGAAACTAGTCGGGGCATAGACTTTTGCAGAGCCTGAGGCAACAAAGCATCTTCCATCAGGAAAAATAACATAGCTGTAGCACTCAGAACAGTAAATTAAGAAGCCTGCTCATGTAAAGAGCAGCCAACACCAGAAAGGGAGGAAGCCTTACCAGAGCTCTGGAGTAGCTCTCTGAGGAGGAGCGTGGGCGGTAAACTGGCAATACGCTAATTTGACCAAAGAAAGCCTTTCTGTTCTATCTTCATATTCCAGGAGCTTTTGAGTTCTCATTTGACATCATGTGATTTCTCAGGCTTTTAGAGTCGTTGAGTCAGGCTCTGTTGTGGAGGGCAGATCAACCAGCCCTTAGTAACAGAATTAGACGGGGACTATTAGCAGGAACACTATAATCTGTCTCAGTTTAAAGCCGTTTCCAACGTTGGGGGGAAAAAAACAACGTTAGGCCTGTTGAATAAATTATTTTTGGGTCACTGAGGAAATGATTGTGGGAGTAGACCCATGACATGAGCCTGTGAAATTTTAATGGTTTTCACGTCTTTGCTTTCTGAAAATGAGTTGAATAAAGTTTTAAACTCCATAAACAATATAAAAAAACTACCTTAACTACAATTAAAATGAGCAAAGGTTTTTTAATTTATACTTAACAAATAGCAAATATAGATGCAGACAACTTTATCACTAAAAGGCAATTTAGTTCAACAGTTTCTAGATTTACATACACACACATGCCTACAAAACAAAAAGTATTAAGAATAAATATGCACAACAACAAACCAACAGAGATTAGCATCTCAATTAAGCCACTGATGGCAGAAGGAAGAAAGGAACAAGATAGTCTGTTTGTTTTCCTGCATGGTTCTATAGCAGCAGGCTGAAAGCATTAATATAAATTCAGTGGACAGGATGTGGTCATGTTGGGATACTTTTGCGATGCACCTGTTTCTCACACAGAAAATGCAGATCCCTCTGCTGACCTCTATTATTTAGGAGCATATCTTAACAACATTCTGAAGGCTGTTCTTTTCTTTTACAGACAGCAAACACTTTGGCTTTTTCCACTCCTGAATATGTATAACAGTGGACAACAGTAACATGTTCAGTCTCCTGCTGTCAAATCTGTTCCAAACCAGCATTTACAAAGCTGCTCACATGACACTGAGGAGGAGGGGAAGAGAGGAAAACAACACCTGCTGAACTTTGCAGCTTTGCCACATTGGACATGTACGGAAACTACAAAAATTCTAAATAATCCACAGCTAAATGCACACATGTTGCAGAAACAAAAACAGCCAAACATCAGTACCTGATTGTCATGCAGATCCAAGATATTCAGCTTGGTCAGGCCTTCCAGGCAGCGGATTTTATGAATTCTGAAAATTATCACCAAGAGGTAACATAAAATTGAAATATATTAATAAATGAAATGATGAATGTGAACAGTTCCAGGAATAATTGAGCTTATTTATGAATGTACTGATTAGTAGTCAGATGATGATTTGAAACATGAGATGCTGAACCAGATTACTCTGACAGTGGTTATGTAATAGATCCGATTAACTAGTTTTATATTATTACAAAAAATGAGGTTTGAATGTTATTTTAGAAGAAAATATACATGCTGAGTGTCAACAAAGCAGGAGATCAAATAGTATTTTGTTCAGTTCCCTCCCATGTACGTGGGTTTGTGTAAAATTTGACTCTGGATCAAAGGTTTGAAAATGTCCGTAGCTAAATACGTAGCATTTATCACTTTTCAGAAACCACACACGACTTCAGACACAGCTTCAAACAGGCCATAGCAGATAGAACGTGTGCAGCTCAGCTGTAAGATCTTAATGTCATTCACAAAGTTATGGCTTTAATCTTCTTTCTGCTGACCTTTTAAATAAAAAATGACATAGAGATAAATGGCTTTCTAATTACACCAAGTTTTGGAAACACTTATCTTTAAGGTTTAGGTAAGTAGCTACACCTAGTGGACAAAATGTACATAAAAAAGAGACAGAAACAAGACATCTTGCACTGGCATGAATTTTACTACAATTTTCTAAATATAGTTATGATTAGTGTTAGTCCCTCACGACTTTTAATGAAACAAAGTGAGTTAAAGATAAATAAATGAATTAATATATTCATGTTTCCACTTTACAAGAAATTTTAGTTCTTCATTTATAATGTTAAAGAACAAACCTCTCTGGTAAATGCGATCGTACTGGAACAAGTCATTTTACTCAACAGACAATACTGAAATGGAGCAATATTAATTTGGTTGAAACACTTGTGATAACCAACCTGTTCTTGCCCAGATTGAGAACCGTTAGAGACCTCAGAGTATCAATGCCACTCATATCAGAGATGTGGTTGTCATGAAGGTTCAGGAGAGTAAGCTGCTGCAGATTTGACAAATGCTGGATCTTTGTGATCAGATTGTGCTGAAGGTTCAGAAACCGCAGTTCTTTAATGAAGCCCAGCTCAGGGAAGTCCTCCAGACAGCGACTGAATAATGGAAGAAAAAACTTGGTAAGATTCACCTTTTATTTTTGATTTATATGCTCAGTCTTTTATAAACTGACAATGCAGCTTTACTCATTCTCTCCTTTGTCATTCTCAAATGATCTAGTATTTTACTTTAAATATTTCTGTCGAGTATACATTGAGAGCAAAATTGTTTATTGGCGACTAGGCCTGAGTATTCAAAGACACTATGCTGCTCCCTGGTGGCAATTTGATTTATGTGCCAGTTTAGTTGACAGTATTGTTGTTCCTACAAAAATATTGTGATAGTTAAAAATTGAATGTTAAACTGAGAATAGACAGAAGAACACCAGAAACTTGGTAAAGGTGCATAGAAATGCTGAGAAGTTGAACACATCAGCCATGTATCCACTTTTGGTGACTTTCAACTAAAATCTGAAATAAAAATTAAGTAGATTTGGACAACAACAAATACACATTGTCTCATGAAAATTAAAATAAAAGTCATCTAAGACTACCTGTTTAAGTTTATTTGTTGAAAACTGGAAATGAATGGCTGCCGAGTGAAGGGGAGATGGAGTGGAGCACAACAAGTACATCCAGCAGAACCACCTAATATGGAAATTACAAAATAAATGTGGGACACATGTGCATTGCATAAAAATGTACACTGTTTTCAACAACATCAAACTATCAACTCTAAAATGTGAAGCAATTTCTCTGTCAATCAGAACTGATGTGCTACATTTACCTGCTGGTTTGGGATTTTTTAAGGCAGCATGATGGTAAGTGAACCTTGGACTGTGGGACTGGCTCCTTGATTCGACTCTAACTTCATTTGCAGCATGAGAAAATAGAGCACCACCTGCCAGCTGCACTATATTCTGTGCAGAGAAGTCTGCACAGTTGTCACTGGCAACTCTGGTCTGACCGCAGGCTTGTAACCCAGTTTCTACACAAAACATGCAAACAGAACAAAACAGATTATTTGTATACAAAAGTAATTCTTGAATGTGCAGCCTAACGCTAAACCACACAGAACTGTCTTAGGTCACTGGCAGGTGAGAGGTTATATAAAAGTCATTCTTACCTAAGCTATGGTAGCTATCCTTTCGGGTGGTTGTCATATTTCTCTGTAAAAAAAAAATTGAAATGTTCATAAACAAATACGAAAATAGAAAACTTTGTTCATTATTCCTGTACCCATTTCTCTGTATGTTTCTTATTAAACCTATATTTAATTTAATGTAAACAGTAAAAGTATTTTGCAATACTATTTTATTTATTTATTTATTTATTTTTAATGTTAAAACTATTTTACAATATGATTTCATTATTTCTTCGTTTAATTTTAAATGTCAGTATTATTTTACAATTCTAATTTTGCAAAAACTCACAGCCATTTGCAGTCTTCCCTGGGCTACTGGGTTGACTGGTGTAAGGTGCAACTTGCAGCTGTTCACCTGCAAAACATTACACCTTTATAGCTAGATTATACAGAATGAAATTATTAATTGTAAAAAGTAATCAAGTTTATCTTTACCATAGGTGTGAGAAAAACTGAGCCATCACTGACTCTGGAGTGGTGTGTCGAAGAACAGTTGGTTGCTCCGTCGTCAAGTTCAGACTCCATGATCGGAAATGTTTTCTAAAGTTGCCAGTCAGGCCACACTTGAACGAAAAAGACAACGCATTTGTTTCTATATTTATACCAATTTCAATAAATAAATTACATAAAGACGTTGACCAAGATGTTAAAATATAGCCACAGCAAACAATTACTGCAAATCAATTAGCGCTGCGGAAGCCACAAACTTCATCGGGGACGGAGCTGTTGCCAAGACAACGACTGCGTTGCTTGGTTACACAAACTTCCCGTGTCACTTAAAAGCAGTCCGTAAAGAAACAAGCGCTGTTTTGGCTGAGGTTTAAAGTCACTTGTTATTTTTTATTTTAATAAACTTATTGCTTTCTGTACTATTGTGACATTGTTTAACCATTTTTTAACTATAAGTGAATTAAATCCATTATTAAAAAAGCCGTTAAAATTACAGTTATTACGTTAAATCTCACTGTTGACCATATTTCAAATACATAGTATTATATATATATATATATACACTGATATATATATCAATGTATATATATACATACATACATACATACATACATACATACATACATACATACATACATACATACATACATACATACAT
>JARVJO010048981.1:0-21250 GCA_031762555.1 Cynodonichthys magdalenae | reverse complement strand
GCTAAAATCAAGGTGACAAGGAGGGAAGTGAGCTCCAAAGAGGTGCAATGAAAAGACCAGTACCCAAGAAGTACAGCTTTTTTGGGGGGTCACAGTAACAAGTGCTCCAGTGACCAATTGTACTACTGATATTTTGACTCTCTATAATGTCTGTTTTCCCTCTTCTCATTCTTCTTCTTCCTGATGTCACGATCTTATCTTATGTTTTCTTATAATCCATAACAACTTATTTTTATTTCTTGTATCTACTTTCTGCTTCTTTTGTTCTTTATTTCAAAAAGCATGAATACAATTTAATATTTTGTTTACAAGCATCTCTAAACTCTCTTGTCATCCATGGTTTGTCAACATGTCTGTGTAATTTTTTTGCTCGCAATTCTTTTTATACGGACCTCCTAAAATATTCATAAACCCATCATATGATCTGTTTACATCATCAACATAAACTGCCTTCCAATTAAAAATTTTTTAAGTCATCTTTTAATTTATTCAGTGCTTTTTTTGTGTTTATTATTTTTTTTCTTGATTCTATCTACTTTGGTATTGCATAAATAATTTTTGGTAAATGATCGCTTATATCAGTCATCAAAGTACCACCTATTACCACTGTTTGTTATATTTGTAAAGATATTGTTGATTATTCTAGCACTATGAGTTGTGATTCGTATAGGTTTTGATATCAGTGGATAAAGATTAAACTGTACATTGAGTTTATAAATGTACTAATATTATTTGAGTCTGTTTTATTTCCCCAGTCAATATTGAAGTCTCCACTCAGAAAAACTGTTTTGTTAGGAATCTTATCAAAGAGCTCCATGATTTGATCGGTGAATGGCGTTACATTTGTTCTTGTTTAATATTTCTATTGTAATCATTTTCATATTATTTACAATTATTGACATTTTGAATTTAATTTACATTATATTTCCTTATTATTAAGTAGAGCTACTCCATCACCTCTTTTATTGTTTCTGTTCATACGATAAAGTTCATACCCCTCCATGTTAACATTATTTATACTTTCATCATTAAGCCATGTTTCTGAGAGTGCTATTATACTAAAAGTTCTATTTCACTGTTTTAAATAATCTGTTATTTTAGATACATTTTGCGTTTATACTTCTACTGTAAAAAACAACTTCTCCAGCTTTGGAGAAAACACGCTCACGTGGCACGGAGGAGGCCGAAGTGCACAAATATTCCAACTGCAAGTTTGTAAAGGTTGGGATAAATATATATCTATCTAGCCTTTCCTGTCTCTCCCAGTACTCGAGGGGATCTTCTGCTCTGCCAAGGTTGTGTTCTCGTAGGGACTGTTGCACTTCAACGGTGGCGTCTGCAGTAACACTATTTGTTCACCTAGACTCGGTTAGCAGCTCATCAAAATGACACCACCATTTGTTTCCTAGGGAGCAAAAATTATAAATTAATTTTAATTAATTATAAATAACAACTTGAAAGTACACTTTATATCAATGCAAAAATACAGATCAGGTTCCTTTGCTACTGCATCCTGTGATGCTGAAGTTGAAGCTGCTGACGTTCTACTTATAACACTGGCACACTCAGCAGTAAGTTCTTTTACAGCTTCTTCAGCTTTTGTTGTGCTGAAGAAGTCGAGTGTTTTAAATCTTCCAACGGAGTTGCTAGTGACATAATGCTCATACTCTGGACTTTGTGAAGCTTTTCCTGAAGAATCTTGATTAGCTGTTGACCAAGTTCCCTAGCAACAGAGACTGTTGCATTAGATGTGTCTTCTTGGAGTATTCTACCTATCATCTTCATCTGGGGCACTACTTTGGAGCCAGATACATTTTTCTCTGGTGAAAATTCTCTTCTCTCTTCTCATGAAATGGAGAGAGGATCGACAGGCACCTATGTACAATGCTGTACTCTTCAGAGGTCAGTGCAGGCATGCCAGTGTGTAAGCTGGCCAAAGCTGCCCCCACTGGCTAGTTCCAGCAAGTGTTCCAGCATTTCAAACGTGCTGTTCCATCTGGTTTCCACCTCCTGAATAAATTTTTCTTTGGCCTCCCCATACTATCTTGAACATGCTCAATCTTCTTCTTTAAAAGAAAAAAATGTTGTATTCAGAATGTAGCTGTATAAAACATGTAAACAAATGTTTAAATAATGTGACTTACTTTAGCAGTTATACTGCTCCTAAAAAATGTCACCAGCTTCCTTGCCTTGGACCGAGTTGCAGACAAAACAAGGGTGAGATCAAAAGCCTTCTTCACAACCAGATTCATTATATGTGCAATGCAGATAGCATGGCACAGTTTAAGTTCACTGCCACATGCTATCATGTTGGATGCTCCATCTGTAATTAAACATGTAATTTTCGACCTAATGCCCCATTCATCCATTAGGGAGGATTTCACACTGGCCAAGTTTTCTGCCGTATGTGCCTGGGAGAATTTCAGTACATCAAGTAGTGTGTACTTCAAACGGGTGTGGTCATCAATGAAATGGCAAGTAATGGCCAAATAGGCATCCATATTAATGGACGTCCACATGTCTGCTGTCAGACTAACAGCAAGTGCTTTCTCTACTTACTCCTTGTGATATTTAGCCTCAACCATGGCCTTAATAGCCTAAAGGAATGAAAACAACAATTATTATTTGAACGCTACTGTAACATTTTTCAGTGTCACCACACGTATCTTTCATAGTTGGGATCCAGTTTTGCAATAAACTCCCAGAAGCCTTTGTCTTCAACAATGCTGAAAGGCTGTGTGTCTACAACAATCATAGACACCAAAGCCTCATCCAGCTCCTCCTTCCTGGCCACTGTGATTACATTAACTAAGATGATACTCTTTTGTACAAAACTCATTCAAGGATCATGGGCAGTATTTTTGTGTCTGTTCATTTTGTTATATATGTGAGTGTAATATGTAGTATTGTCAATGTTATTGATAGCATAGTTAAATAATAAATATTAAGAATCAAAAACTATACCTACCATGACTGCGTCTAGCATTATTTCCCTCGTTTTCATGACAAGCACTGAAATGTCGCAGCATTGACGAGGTGTTTGTTATTGTAAGCCAATTCTTTGGCACACAATAAACATTTCACCTTAAATGAAAAATGATAATATTGGAATACAGAATCAACAACAAAAATAAAACATTCTTTTGTAAGGCATTTCCCATTTGAATGAATATGAAGATATTCATAAGAATCATAATAAAACAAAGCAAAACAAAAAAAAACTTTCTATCAAATGAACTGAAAAAAACAACAATAAAAAAACACAATATAGATATACATATTTCTGTGTGGAATACCGAGATACCTCCTCAAAATGTTGCCACAAAGGTGATACCCTTATCTTTTTGCTCCATGGAAACAATTTCTCTCTCTCTCTCTCTCTCTCTCTCTCTCTTTCTCAATAAAACAGGTAAAGGTAACAAAGCTCAAAAACATTTGCACAGGAGTGTTACAAGGAGCCGTTGTGACTTAAATAGCTCATGAAGAACGCCAAAATGTCGAATTCTGAACCAGCGAAACTTCAGACATCACCAGTGATGTAATTTGCCTTCAATGACACATGCGCTTCACTGAAAACTTCCGGGATTCCCTGACACACGCTCTGAAACTTTGGCACAGGAGGACCCATCACTAGGTTTAATGTGTCTAACTGTGCATTCAGCAAAAGCATTCAGGAAGTATTGTTCAATATAACACTTTCTTCGAGACCTGACTCCGCCCATTTTCATTTCATCATTTGTGGGCCAGTCTATAGGCTGAAGTCAGGTCCCCCAACAGTTTTCCTGTCCTAATGTTAAAAGAAACGGTTTAATTATGTGTTGGAGTGTTTCAAGGCATGTCGCTAAACTAAAATGCACCGACTGCCCTGTGCAGCCATATTGTTATAGTCATACCAGCCTGTACATAAAATCATCATTTTAATCAAAAACATAATCACACAATAGTTTATAAAAAATATATCAATACTCACCTAAGAAAACACTACAGAATGTGTAGTGCTTTTAAAAATCAGGAAGTAAATGAACCCCAATAAATGTCTTCGCTTATATAGCGCCTTTATCAAGTCCACATGGACCACAAGGCACATCAGGCATTCACACATTGAAGATGGTAAGCTACACTGTAGCCACAGCTGTCCTGGGGCACACTGACAGAGGCGGGGCTGCCATGCACTGGTGCCACCGGACCCTCTGACCACCATCAGTAGGCAAGGTGAGTGTAGTGTCTTGCCCACGGATACAGCGACTGAGACAGCTGGAACAGGGCATCGAACCGGTGACCTTCCAGTTCCAGGACTGCCTGTCTGTGTACCTCCTGACTGCTCACATTTGCCTATTTCCCAGTGCATGATACATGTGGAGTTGCCCAAAAACTTGCTGGTACAAAGCACCGCCTGCTTACCCAAAATTCCTCCCTAGAGTGCAGCCCCCAGCTGAGCACCCCACCCTCACACAGCTGCACCAGACAAGCAGCAGGAGAAATATTTCTTTACAAATCACTATGATTTCACTGCAAAACATGTTTTCATAATGATCTAGATTTATAGTTTATTTGTAAGAAGTAGCTTAAAAGTTGACATACTGTATGAAATAACGACTAGGAGATATTTTACAAAGTTATTCAGAAAACACACTTTCCGGATTTAGTGTGGGATCATTCAAGTAAGGTTCAACTGTATCCTAAGCTGCCATTTTCTAAAACCGACATGTTGCTTTTTTTTTACAACTAAATACAACACAGCTGCAAAAGGTTGTAGAAGCGTTGTTGTGAAGACGTGTCAGAAACGGTAGGAGGTTCTTAAAGAGACAGAGGCAAAGTTTAAGGCGTTTAGATAGACTATGATGCAAAGTCAAATTTGTTTTTGATATATTCAACATTTCTATAACAACTGAAGGTAACAGTTGATTATGGTGTAGAATTGATTTATGTGTCGGAAAGATACACCCCCCCCCACACACACACACACACACACACCCATTAATGCTCACTTTTTGTCTTTTGGCTGCGAGGGGGTAAAAACAAGCAGCCTAATTTCTGTAGTTCTGTGCTTGTGTGTGTCAAGTATGTTTGTTCATTTATTACTGGAGCAAACCTGACGTGTTCTGTAGCCATGTCAACAGTTGCATGACGTTCAACATACTGAAGTAGTGTGATGCTTGGAAACCTGCCAGGTGCGTTAATTCTCATGTCCAAGCACCTGTGCACTCATGCATGTGTCCAATATAGGACACACATGCATGCATAAACATTTGTAATATAGAACAATGTGCTTAAAGTCAGCAAGAAATGCAGTATTTTTTCCTTATCCCATTAAAAACAAACTACATAAGTAGAAAGACAAATAAAAATGAAGAGTTGAGTTTAACCTTGAAACCAGGATGATGCTGATGTTGCAGCCAATCAGAACACTCCTCCTGCTGAACTAGCTGTCTGCAGACTGTGATGATCTGTAGACTCTCAGCCTCTGGGCGTTCATATAGAGCATAAACTGCTCTGGGATCAGTTGACTCAGACATATTTTAAGTCTTCAAGTCAGGAGAACAACATGAGTCAAGCTGAAGCATATATAGGTTGTGACAGGATCACCAGATCCAGCCTTCTTCTACTGACAGTGTTTTCTCTCCTGTTAAAGATGAGATTATCCAGAACAGATTGTAGACTTAGTGAAACTGTAAATTAAAAAAACTGCCAGCAAAAGATAAAAGGATCAAAGTGTGTCGGTATTTTCTCTCAATCAAAGCAAGTTACAAATAAAAGATCCACTGAAAAAATGTGTTAAATATGAAACTGTTCTTCAATGGCACTTAACTGCAGATATTTTATTTTATTATTTTTAATTGCTTCAGTAAATTACAGATAAACACAATTTCTACTTAAGTAAAGTAACAGTGTTCATTGCTCTGGTTTTTGGATCCATTTGCTTTGATCTGCTTCAACCTCGACTGGTTTTAATTTATCTTTTTATAATTGACAACATGACCTCATTTTTAAAATCTTTAAAATATTTCTTCTTCTGGCTGTTCCCTCCTCAGGGGTCACCACAGAAAGACCTCCCTCCAGCCACCTCCATGTTCTCTCAATCTTCATTCATATTAAATCATTTTAAATGAAAAGTGTAAATGATTTTTTTCCCTTCCTCTTCCTGTAGAATGAACTTCAATATCTTTTCATATTAAAAAGGCAACAGTCCTAAAGAGACATTCATGCAAATACTAACTCCCTGCAGTGAGCTGCAGTACCAGACTAAACCTTTAAGCTCCTGTTATCAGAGGAACCTATAATCATTACAACACACTGAACTGTACCTGCTTCTCTGTGCCCTGGAAGAGTGAGACATGATTTGTAAAAATAGGGAAGTAATATTAACAGTTTTTGTTCATCAGTGGGCACAAATGGTGTGATTTTTGCCTTTAAACGTTTCAAGATGCTACCAGGGGCTTTTTTTTTTAAACCAGGATGTCAAACGACTATCTCCGGTTCTTACCTTTAGCTTGACACCTTTTACAAAAAATTTAAAAATGTCAAAAGGCTTTTAAGGAAGTTCAGGGTGACTGTTAAGGGGTTAAAGGAAAAGAACCTCAGCCCAAACATTTTCTGAATTCCTCTTTAATTCCTGGATGTATAATAATTTATCAAAGGATTTAGACAAGATATTTTCATCATTATGTTTACAGATCCACAGTAGAACTGCTATAAATCAGATGACCAGCAGGTGTCAGTATTTCTAAATGAGTTTAACTTAGTTTAGGAGAATAATTGTCAATATTCTGGATCCTGTCTGAGCTGATCTTGTAAAGGTATTGATGAGGTTATTGACAACAGATAAGAAAATGGAAGAGGAAATGAGTTAGAACCAGAAAGCCTGAAGCAGAGGAACATCCTGTTAAAAAAAGTTATGAATCTTATATGTTGAAAACAGCTCTTTAGGCCTTCGTATAGTTTAAGTCTGAGTGGATTCAGCAACAGCTCCTGAGTAGAAATATTAGTTGCTTCAATTCCTGAATCACTAACTTTTACAATATATTCAGATTTTTTTAATATTTATATTGTTGTATGTACAGCACTTGCACCTTTTTATTTTCAACCCCCCTCTGACAGGTGTGTCTGACAAGCCTCACAAAAACATTTTGGTTTAATAAATCTGAGAAGCTTTTTCTACCTCTAAAGGGGAGTTTTTTATTATTTCAATTGCGTAAAAAAGAACAAAAAGCAGTTCATGTGCAGCACCAATAGTACACACAAACACAAACACACAGTGTTGGACTGTAAAAATATTTACCTGCACACAAATGTGTGACTCATCAAATGGAACTGAGTATTAAGTCTCTCTGTGGTTTGTTGAGATAAACACAGCTGTAGTACATGGATTAAAAAAAATGAGTGATAATTGGATTTTGTCAAAACATGAAGAAGAAGAAAAAAACCTTATCTGTGGGTCCCTTGAAGGAAATGTTTGGAATTTAATCCTAAAAACTGTTTTGAAGCACTTTTCTGAGCCAGACCAACAACTAACCAGCTGAAAACCCTAAATGTTCCTACTTTCCTCATGTGCTAGTGAAGCTATTTACACTAGCTGGGAAATCCCAATATCTAAATATGGTTTAAAATGTCCTCTTTTAAATGACTTCAAGAAATCTTCTAAACGTTGCAACTAAAATGTTCCAGGGGTTATCCTCAGTATCAGCTAAATCAGTCTGGAACCAATCATGACATCAGGATGACCCGAGAATCAAAATGTAGCTGAAAAATCCAGAAATCTGAAAAATGTCTGCATCCCTTTTACTTTAATCATCTATTATATTTAAAAGTCAGATAATTAGTTTAAAAATGTAGCTAAATGTGGCTATTGATGTGGAAAGAACAGACAATCACACTGTGTTGAATCTGTTCCTAAGTTTCTGTTCATAACTAGACTGCTTCAAGCAGCTCGTTTGTTAATTTCCCTTCTGATTTTAGCCTAACAAATGTTTTTTTGTTTGTTTGTTTTTGTTTAATGTATCAGTAATCCTCGACCAGCAGAATGTGAGCATCAGACTGACTTATTGTATCTCTGATCACTGTGACGGGATACATTTGTCATCATTTTAGTTGAATTTTGTTTAAAAAGAGACTAGTGTCAGAGAAAGACAAGAAGATAGTTTAACACATTTATTTTGAAAGGGGACAGTGAAAGACTAAGTATTAAAATAAGTAACGCAGGTATTAGCCTGTGATGAAGCCTGTGCTTTGTTAGAAGCTGCAGAGTCTGGTCACCTAAAAGCTCTTCATTCATCTGTTAACATGCACCTCTCCATGTTTGCATTTGTTTTATACACAGCCACCAACACTGTCTACAAGTATCATTTCAGAGGGAGTGTGCATTGTTGTCTTGTGCACTGCAAAGATGCATAGAACAATTTCAATCAGACACTCTAAGTAGTGAAGTGTGTTCAGCTCTCTGCTCAGTCTGTTTGAACATTTAACACCACAATGTGAGCAGAATTTAAATCAGTGGGGCTGCATTATTTAGAGAAGAACAAGGAAGATGACCCAAAGAGTCAAACACAAACAATCTGGACTTGTTCTGTGTTAGACAAACACAACATGTTAAAGTGTTTTTATGGGAGCATGCAGTATTTACTTTTGTTGTCTGAGAATCTTGGAACAATTCTAAAGACTGAATCTTACAAAGCTGAGGTAAACCCCAAATAAATAAGCCATTAAAACTTTAGAATATTGTCTTTTATCAAACCTCCACCAGATCCTAAAGCAGAAATTAACTCTAGAGGTGATAAACTCCAGTTTATGAGGGTAAATATTTTTACACACCTTAAATAATGTCAGATAAACAATCTGTGATCAATATGATAATATCAAATTTTTAAAATTGGAAAAATACAATTAAGTCTAATTTAGTGCTTGTATCACATTTTCACTATTCTTGCACAAAATTGATTTTAGCTTCCCCACTACAGTCATTCTGTTTTTTTCATGTCTTTTTTGTGTCCTTTTGTGTCTTTCATATGTTTTTCATGTGTTTCATATCATTTCATGTCCCTTTATTTTTATTTCATGTGTCTTTCATATCCCTTTCATGTCTTTTTATGTCTCTTTCATGTCCTTTCACATCTTTTTCATGTCCTTTTATGTCTCTTTCATGTGTTTGTCTCTTTAAACTCCTTTCATGTCTCATTCACTTCTCTGTTATGTCTCTTTCATGTGTCTTTAATGTCCTTACATGTGTCTTTAATATCCTTTCATGTCTATTTCATCTGTCTTTCATGTCCTTTCATGTCTATTTCATGTCCTTTTATGTATGTTTTACGTGTCTTTTATATCATTTTATCTTTTTCATGTCTCTTAGTTGTTTTTTATGTCTCTTTCTACTCCTTTCATGTTTTTTTCATATGTTTGTCATGTCTGTGTCATGACTTTTTGATGTAGAAATTTTTTGCATTAGACAAGAGTCTACTGTACTGAGCGCACTTGTCTTGTGTTTAGTAACCTTATCGTTAAATGTTCATTTTACTTGGTGTTTTCATTCCAGTGTTGACCTTATGTATCATTAACCCCTGACCCCTGTTAAATGCCACAAGCAATGTTGCTCAGCTACCACCAAACAAAATTGTAGCTCAGTATCTGTAAATCTGGCAGTTACAGTTAGGTTAGATTGTGACCATGGGCTGAGCCCAAAAGGTAACCATTTGTAGAAATGCATCTAACAATTATGAAAGCACATGATTTTTGTTTAAAACTCTGCCCATGTAGCACTCACTTTGTTGGTCCATCCCATTCATCCATAATGTATACCTGCATCTTTTTTCTTTTCATGTGTGTTTGATAACAAAATATCTAATAAACCACAGGATGGGTTTTAATGAAATGTCCATGAATTGCTCAGTAAAAAAAAATTTTTACATACAATTTGACTGCTACAATCAACTAACACTAAACAAAAAACTGGGTACAAGTCAGATAATTTTACATGAGCTAAAATTAGTAGCCGAGAGTCATCATTGATTTAAGTCCATATGTCTTTGTAAATGAGGGTCCAGATCAAGTTGGATAACCATTACTCACAGATAAGCTAATAATTAAAATAAACATCAAACACTTATAAAAAATAAAACTAACAAGGATAAGTTCAGCTGGAACAGCAGTCCAGAGCTTTAAACATCAACCTAGTCTACATGAAAACGATCTAAACCTTAAACCTGGCACCATTAAAATGTTTTTATCTACACAGGAATACAGGAAACAACCCAGACTTGGCTGTGGTTTTTAATCCTGACAGTCCTGTAGAAACAAAAAAGAACAAAATAAGTAATTTTTTTTACATACTGACAGAGAAGTGGAACTTTTCCTTTATGTAACTTAAACTGCTGTAGACTGAAACGGGTCGGTCTGAATCTGCAGACATGTTGTATTGTATGGATCCTTCTGCTCCCTGCAGCAGCAGCAGTAGCAGCGCTACAGAAATTACCATCAGACATTCTTCATTCAGTGGTGCTGCGCTCTGCTGCAGCTTCTAATCCAGTTTTTCTCAGAACCTGTGGAGCATCAAGCCGCACACATGATGACGCCCTCCTTCCTGTGTGCTGGGTCTGAACAGGTAGGAGCTGCAGGTGGGGGCTGAGGCGGAGCAGCCAATAGGAGCAGAGTGGGCGGGGCCAGGCGGCTGACCGTCCCTGTAATGTAGTATCAGCGCTTCAGCCTCCTCCGGATTGTGGTTCATGGATTATCCAGGTCCTGCGGCCAGGGATTCTGAAGCACCTCTACCGGAACCACAGAGTGGACCTACAGGTACGTGTTCGGTTCTTCTCCGTCACATGAGGACACGCGCGCGTGCGGAGAGGAAGTGTGTGGAAATGCTGAACTGCAGGGAGACAGGCGTGATGCTGCTGCTTTCCCGCTCAGCGCGCGCTGCTCCAGCGAGAAGGGGGTCCGGGGGTCCGAGGGACCAGGGGTGATCGGGAGAGACCGTGTGTAAGTTCTGGGGTGGTCAGAGATCCTCCTCAGTCTGAAGTCCACCAGTCGCTCTCGTGCCTCAGACACGCGCTAATGAATATTACAGCTGTGCGCCTGCAGTTTCTTCTGCTCTGTCCTCTGAAGGTCATATTTAAGGTGGGTTAGAAAACAGGGGGGGCAGCAGAGTCCAGGCTGTAAATAAGACCTGCAGACACGTTGTGGGGACTGTTTGCCTGCTCCACGTGTAAGAGGAACAGCTGTCGCTTCCACACCTGTTGGTGTTTTTCCTCATTAAGCTGAGTTCTTTCTGTCAGACAGAAAACAGGTCAGCACCAGATCCAAACTCTACTGATGCTCAGTCCACCTGTCTGTCCGCTCAGGACCTCACAGGACTAATGCTGGGAAGGACCAGTGCTTTGAGGTTTTAGAGAATTGGTACTCAGGTTTTCTATAATTTTAGGTGTGATAATAATCATAATAATCAAATGAGTCATTCATAACACAGATCCTATGTTGTTTTCAAGGTTTAAACAAAACAACTCTGTTCTTTCTAATAACTGTCAGTCAGGTGAATGTTTGGAGCAAGAATGCAGACAGGACAGGAAAAATTACCTTATTTATTTAGATGACAAAGTAAAAGAACAACAAACTTACATTAAACTCAAGGAAGAACAAGGAAACCCCCCAGAGGCACTGCACAGTCCGCACAAAACGAATGAACATTTTCACTACCAGCAGCAGGTGAGTGTGGGCGGGGCCAGAGCAGAGAACTAAGGAGCAGGACAGATACATTGTTTTATTAATCCTTTATTTTACCAGGAGAAAACTCACTGAGATTAAAAATCGAATTTATAAGAGTGCTCCGGCAATGAATAATGAACACAAGCTTAACAGAAATAACTAAACACAAGAGATTAATCTATCATAAAATACAAAAAAAACGGATTATTATTACAATGTTAGATGGTCTTTATTTTAATGTACTCTATAATCTAAGGTAATGTAATCTTTAATCCTAAACATTCTTTTAGTTGTTGAAAACAACAAGAAAAGGTTAACTTTAAAAATGAAACTTGATGGGACTACCTGTCCGTGGAGGTTAATCATGTTAAATATTAGGGCTGCAACGATACAGAAAATTCACCATTTGGTTCGATAATTTAATCTCATAGTTCAATTTTTTTTTATAAAAAAAGAGAAATTACCAGGCTTTGCTTAACTTGTAAGTATTGAACATATGTTTAACCTCAAAAGTACAGTTTTAAATTAAATGTTGCTGAAACAGCAAGTTTCTCAGTGGATCTGTGCTCAACAATTTAGCCTATGGAGTAGTCAAACACAGACCCACTGAGCCTTCAACACAGAGCATCTTCAGAAGACAGTTTGATGAAAAACATTTAAAAAATCTGTATTCGATATATAGTGTGTGAACCTAAAGCACTGTAAAGAATAATTTGATACAGATACCACTAGTAAATATAAATAAACAGTAACTGAAAATGGATCAACATCACAATTCATTGAGCCCACATGCTGCTTTGTTTATGCTTTACTGAATAAAACCATGACATGGGTCACATTTAGTCAATTGTTTAAAACACCACTTGCTGTGTGGGGAAAAAACAAAAAATATTTTTCATGTGTTTCTGGGGTGTAAGACTTTTAAGCTAAGTCACAAAGCTTTGATCTGATTGTCAGATTTAACACAAGTAACCAAATGGAAAGAGATAAATGAAGAAAATCTGAGTTTATCACAACTGACATCAACAGCTGAGTGTCAGAGCAGTCATCCTCCAATGAGAGAGTTGGCAGTTCAATTCCACACCTATTCAGTCACATGTTGAAGTGTCCCTGGGCAGGACATTGAACCCCCTCTTAGGGCTGGGCGATATGGACTAAAAAAAATATCTGGATAATTTTTTTTCATTTCCCGATATCAATAATCTGACGATATCTTTCTTTCTTAAAAAACAAACCATACTGTCAAACCCTGCTTGCTTACTAGGACATCTATGGATATGATAAACTACAAAAACATTTGAAACAGTCTCCTAGAGAACATGGTGATGTTCTCCTGACGAGGATGAGGAGGGGGTAAACGTTTATGTTCATCAGTGAACAAATCTGACTCACAGCATGCATGCGCTGCGGCGCACTCCCGTGGAAGTGGTCTCGGCTCGGGCTCGGTTTGCACTTTGGGTAGATACTCGTGCATGGAGGTGTTTATACATGGTGCTTACGTTATTGTAGTATTCTCCATGTGGCAGAACACTTTATACCTTGTGAAATGTTGTAGAATAGGAGAGCAAAAGCGTGACGAACAAACTGAATGTTGTGCGTCACGCGCAGCGTTTGCACAAGGAGGTTGGTCACACATGCAAAGTTGGACATATCTGTTGGCTAATGGCGCTCTGAGCACAAATATTTAATATAAAGTTAGGTTTTAGAGACCAAAGTTCTGGGAGTGAAGTGAGAGAGGAGAGGAGAGGTTTACTTACTTAAGACTCTTACTCCTGCAGACTCACCTAGCTTTACTGACCCGCCCTGCTCTGCTCTCATTGGATAAAAGTGCTCTGGGGTTTGTTTGGTTTGTTGAAAGTAGCATCCCGTTTGGAGCAGACTGGGCGGCTTTAACAAGACCACAACAGAAAACAAACAGTTTTTCCCCTCTTACAGATGACAGAAATCCGTCCCTGGGCACGTTCAAAGTTATGAAAATCCATCGTGGCGACAGAGAACTTTAAGCCCCGTGGTTTTAGCTGCTGCGAGTTCAAGACTGAATCCCACCCGCAGCCGCTGTTAAGTTTAGTTGCCGCTGACTCCAATCTCGTGACTAAATTATGCCCGCTCAGTTGCCCTCGACCCCAGTCACATGACTGAATCCCACCCGCTGATTGGTATTTGTGGCAAATATTTCGCGAATAAGGACTTATGCCTCTCTCCTTCGCCACTGTATTTGTTGTCTTTTCGAGACAGTAAGAATACTCGATAACATAAAAATGCATATCTTGAAAACAACATGGATGATAATATCATCTGCGATATATATCGCCCACCTCTACCCCCACTTCCTCTGATGTGTCCCATCAGTGTATGAGTGGGATTTAAAGCACTGATTAGATTGTTTTATGTTTGTAAACAGAGAGTGCTGAATGAATGGATAAACGAGGGCACAGATTGTAAAGAGCTTGAGCATCCTGGTTGGATAGAAAGGAGCTATATAAGTACAGTCCACTTACCTTTTAATTCACTTTCATGGTCATATTGAGTTGTATAAGCATCAGCGTTAAGGCTGGATTATACTTCAATAAGACGTGAGACCGCGGGTTGCTGATTGTGCAGTTTCAGCACGTCTTTTCCTGACCGATTATCCACAAAATTCCTGATTTTGTGCCACTACCCATAATTCATAGCGGAAGCAGGTTCTATATTTCCGCTTGACTGTTGTTTACCATTACGAAGATACACCATTGCTGTTTATCAAAGCATTTTTTATCAAAATTTGGCGCAAATAACTACATATCTGAGGTGTATATACTGTAAGGATGTTTTAAAAAGGGGCGATGACAACTATTTTTCAGTGAGTCACTCGTCACTGCTCACAGACTGGGTAGATGACATGAAGCTATTTCCCAATGTTAGCTACTACTGACATCAGCTACCTTGTTTTCTCGAAGACGCACACAAACACAAAATCATAAATGTCAACAGTTTTGGAAGTAAAATGTTCCTAGGCCCTTAGAATTATAATAATTTTGTAAAAGATAAAGATTTTTTAGTCCCCTTTATTCTAAACATAAAATTAGCTGTGTGCTAGTTGGCTTGTAGCTTTTAGAGATAAAGTGGAGGGTCTCATACAGCTGCAGTTATTTTAAATAAATGATAAAGATAAATAAACTGCCTCTAATAACTCTGTTATCATATTATATTAAATCAAACTGGGAACTTTTATAGCCCCTGGGGGCTAAGCTCCTCGTCTTTTAATCCTGCCATGATGTAAACAAAATACTTTAGCATGTATTTGGGAAGAGTATTGTTTAAAATTCCGAGCTTACTCAGATCCGAGACAGTTAAATGAAGACATTTATATAGATTTGCCAGCATGCGGCTACTAACCATAGGCATAATATTTTTTTAAATTTAAGTCTTAGCTGTAAATAACATGCTAACAAACAACCAGGCTAACAGTAGCTGGCGCTGATGCTAAAGCCATTCACCGTAGGCTTTCATTTAGTAAAAGCAAAGAATTGCATAATTAAATAGCAAAAGGGGACACATCATTTACAATTTAACTCACCAGGCACAAATTCAGGGTTTTAGTTGAAATTTCTGGAAGCTGTTTGACTCTCAGTGGTTCAGAAGAGCTGCGTTCGGTAGCCCTTAGCCCAGATAGGGCTCTGGATCGGAGTGAATATGCGTGGGATTTTTGTTGATAAAATGAAAAAAGCAAACAAACTCGCTTCTGTAAGTTTTTGAGATTTAAAGCTGCCAGCCATGTTAGTTTACAATCCTCCTTCGTCGGCATAAAGTGTAGTTTGTAGGACGCTGGATATGAACAAGCATTTACTACTTCTTGTTCAAGGCAAAATGTTTCCAAACCGTTTCTCAGTTTTCTTTAATTGTTGTGGCAGCTGACAAAAACACAAGCTAAACCCAAACCCGTGATTGAACTGCTCAAGCCGCCAGTTCAAGCAAAAACAAACTGGATTTGTTGTTATAACTATCTAAATGAACAAATTCCTTGCGCACTGGAAATACGAAACAGTCGTGAGGGCTCTGGATGGGACTAGCGACTGTCATGGCAGCCGCCATAGGCTTTTCCAGAAACTTGTGAATAAATGAGCTGAAGATGTGGTGGAACACAAATTATCATAAATCCTCCCTCTGCCCTCCCACAGCTCATATATTGTATATAAAGTACAATAACGATGGCTGGATAGTGTTTTTTTTTCTTTGTTAAAACTGGAAGGAAAATAAAAAACGTGACCACCTGTGTGCTCACGTTCATCCTTGGGACCTGGATCAAACCAGCTGCTCTTCAGATAAAAATATATAATTTTAAACAAAATAACAAGCAGAAGGAAGAGCTGTTCTGGTCCAGCTTGGTCCAACTCCTCGGCGCTGCCACAGCTGAGGACTGACTTGCTGCTGTGCTCCTCATGAACAAACACACCCACGGAGTTCAGACCAAACACACTCCTTGCCGCAACCTCTGCGTCTTGCAGTTCTATTTCGTATAGGCTTCGCCCTTTAAGGCTACCGCTAGTAGGTTTATCCCTCACGCGCAACGCAGCACTGAAGAACTTAAGTCCACGCACACCTGCGGGTGGGCCCCATACCGGTCCGTATAAATAACGGTTAGACCGGACAATCGGCTCCCTTTTTTTCTTCAGCGAAAGCAGAAGCACTTAAGAGCTAAGATGGCCAGCGAGTTTGTCCGTCTGTGCCCTTCTTGTAAAAAGGAGTACATCCTGTCCTTTGATGGCCACCAGACGAGAGATGCCTGGGACCTCTGCACGCCGACCTCGCCCTGACCCCTCAGCCCTCCTGTCGTCCTTGTGCTCTCCTCCCGTTGGAGGAGAGGAGGAGAAGAGTAGCCTTTTTCAAGGCTCGCATCAGGCTGCAGGTGTAGGGCGAGTCCACAAAGGCAGGTGCCCACCCACGGGAAACTGCTGGCAGTGCTGAGTGGGAATCGAATGATTTTGCCGGCAAAGAAGACTTTGAGAAAGATGACATCAGCGGGGACAGCAAAGGCTGCAGTGTTCTAGACTCTGGCTCCCAGTTGTGGAGCACCCCCATGGAGGAGAAGCGGCTGAGCGGATGTTTTATTTGTGAATTGTATTTTTGTTATTGTATATAGAATTTATTTAGTTTTTGAAAATAATTAAAATTCTGAAATGAAATGAAAAATAATTTATTTATTATAATTATTTAATTGAATACACTACAAAGAAAAGATATTTATTGTTCAAACAGAAAAAACTTTGTTGTTTTTTGCAAGTATTCACACATTTTGAATTTGATGCAGCAACACGTTCTAAGGGTCAACAAAAGACTTGGAAAGTTGAAGAATGCTCAAAAAACACATGTTTGGATCCTTTCACAGGTGAACAGGTTCATTAGAAACAGGTGAGGGTAGGAAAACTGACCCTCACCTGTTTCTTCGTCAGTTTTCCTACTTCTGTCCACTGTTTTTTTGGGAAAAAAAAAAAGTCACTAATGATGAGAAAATACATTCATTTTTCTACTGAAGTGACTTTAAAAAAAAAAAAAAAAGAAACAGGTGAGGGTCATGATTGGGTATAAAGGGAGCATCCATGCAAACAGGAATGGAGTGAGGTTCACCACTTTGTGTGCAAATAGTCGAACAGTTTAAGAACAAAGTTTCTCAATGTACAATTGCAAAGAATTTAGTGAGTTCATCATTTATACAGTCCATAATATCAAAATATTCAGAGAATTTGGACAAATCTCTGCAAGTAAGCAGCAAAACTGAAAACCAACACTGAATGCTTATGACCTTTGACCCCTCAGGCAGCACTGTATTAAAAACCCACATCATTCTGTAACAGATATTAGCACACGGGCTCAGAAAGACTTCAGAAAACCATTGTCAGTGAAAAGTTCATCTCTACATCTCTCATGCTCTCCTGTAGCAACTAGAAGAAGCTGAGGCATCAGACTAAGATATGATTAAAAAGTCCTCCGCAGTGATTTTCACTGTGCAAAACCTCTATTTAGGTTCATTTTCACCTGCTTCTTTTGATGTGGTCAAACAAACGTTGGCTGTGGCCAGGGCTGCGTTCTGGAACTGTGAATTTAAATTAGAACTCCCATCCAGAAGGAATTCCCAGTCTGTAAGACTGTGGTGGTGTTAGATTTTTTTTTCTTCTTTTTTTTTATTTGCACTGCAGGAATTTGGCATCATCTTCCCTTCTAACCAGTGCAGACCATCTTTTTTTGTTCAGTTGCCCTCCATCTGCTCGCTCCTCCTCCCCACACAGTGGTTTGCTGCTCAGGGACGTCAATAAATTACAGAACAAACAACACTTGAAACAGAAATAAACAGCTTTTAGGTCATGTGACCCAGTGATGCAAAACTAATGTCAAATTATTAAACATAATGAATGAAGCACACTTCTTTTTACCTTTTTTCTATTTTTTTAGTAACTTTATTTTGTACAAAATTTTCTTCAATAAATTTTAGGTCATGTGACTAGGGTGACCAGATGTCCCGAATTGTGCGGGACTGTCCAGCATTTTTCACCTTTGGCCCAGCATGCCACAAGTTGAAACATTGGGCCTCATGAAAGAACATTTTTGTATTCTTATCCTACATTTCTTTTACTTTTGTTCGTACGAACATGCCGCGTCAGATTCAGCAAACTCTTCTATCTTCAGGAAAAGTATGTAAATGAGCAGCGTAAACTGATGACTGCGTATTCAGGTGCTTGTGCACCCCAAAAACACCATATAAGGCTACGTTTCCTGCCCCACTTACCAGGAAGTGTTCACTCATGAAAATGACATGAAAAGTAAAAAGAACTTCACGAGTTCAGAGATTGAAGTCCAGCGTCAGCTGTGGAATTAAAGGAGCTTCTAAAACTGAGGGATGAAATGACAACTGCTGTTAATGTGTCTCCTATGGGTCATATACAGTCACAGAAATAACAATATAAATCATATTCATCTCTCTCTGCTCCAGTTTTTCTTTGGTGAAATATTTTTAATTCAAGTGTAAACAACTGTTTTAAATAATTTTCACTTATTTAGAAGAAGAGCCACACCAATGGGCCAGTCGCGCACCGTCCCCCCTCCCCACCCCCACTTCTGCCTTCACAAGTGGTGTCAAATGCGGTCCTGAAAAAAAACATTTTAAAATGTCTCCAAAATATGTCTGTTACTTTAAGGAACATAGCATAGCTGATGTGCTGAATAAATCTCAACAAAATAAAATTTGATTAAAAAAATAATCTATGGAGCTTCTTATACCGGGACAAATTAAACTTCAATTAATGCAGAATTTAAGTTTGTTTTTAGTTTGATATCTTCATTTTAATATTGTAGTGTTATGCAACAGCATTAATAGGAACAAAATTATGGAGCGTGATTTATTTTCAACTCAAAATATCTTCAAACAAACTAAATATAAAGTTATTAGAAAATCCATCAGGATAACAGCAGACTGACTAAATGTAAAATATACGACAGGTCTGGACCACACGTGAATTTTGTTCATATCTGAAAAAAATCTTAGAATACAAGAAAATTGGTGCCATAAGTTCATCTAAATCACTCGTACACTCAACTTAAGAACAAATCTGTTAGAACGAACGGTTCTTGCATGAGGCTGATTGTCCCTCTTTTTACTGGGTTAAATTACAAAAAGTCAAAGAAAAATAAATTAATAAAACCGACAAACCTTATTTAGTGGTTGCAGCTTGCACTGAAGTTTTCCTATGTTTGATATTGTGTTTATTTCTACTTTGTTATTTGTTTGTGTCCTTGGGCAAGACACTTCACCCTCCTTGCCTACTGATGGTGGTCAGAGGGTGGTCAGCCCCGCCTCTGTCAGTGCGCCACAGGGCAGCTGTGGCTACAGGGTAGTTTGCCATTATCAGTGTGTCAATGTGTGTGTGACTGGGTGAATGACTGTAGTGTAAAGCGCTTTGGGGGTCCGGAGGGACTTGATAAAGTGCTTTATAAGTTCAGGCCATTATAATGATATTTGAATATTCAGCACCAAGACATTTTTCTGTTTACTTCACCACAAGCTGTGAGCAGTGGCTGCAGCAATAAACGAGGCCAGCTCCATGGGAGCTCACCTCCTCCCATGTTTTTGTCAAGTGTGTTTTTCTTGAATGGGTGTTCTTAACTGCATTTTACCTCCATGGGATCAATAAAGTATCATAAAGTATCATTCATTCAAACTATCTGCACTTCCGCAACAGTCCATTTTTTATTGTTTTCTGGATCTTTAGATCAGGTTGTTTCAGTGGTATCAGAAGTTTTTGTAATGTTGGGGGATCTAGGGGTCTTCCCCCAGAAAAGTTTGAATGAAGTAGATGTCATTTTCTGCTGTCTGGTGCATTTTAACTGGTTGTTAAACATATTTTTATGAACACTTGGTCTGAGTATATTATTAATCATGTGCAATGAATTTGATTGTGGAAGCAATAAAAACAGCGCTGAATGACCTAATAATTCATTATAAACTTGTGTATGTGTGTGTGGAGTGGATGGGGTGGCAACAAATTTGCCCCCCAAAGTGGCGCCCCTGGTGATGAAGGAAAGTTGATGGGCTTGTTACATGGTTGTTCCTACCTGTGCAAACTAACATGAATGTCAAAAATGTCGAAAAGAGGACAAAAATGTGAATTAAGCATGTTTCCATCTACTAGTTTGGAGCGAATCAACCAGGCTACTCAAAGTGTCTTTACGTTGGAGTTATGCATAGCTGTAGTAAATAGGAAGTAAAGTCTCAAACTAGGGATACACATTCCAGGACAATGGAAGTTTTCAGGAACGTGTTGCTGCTATCAGGAAAGTTGTAATTATTTTGTCATATCAACTAATAGTTGGGATGTTTCATGCTGTCTGGAGACGTAGAGAAAGAAATGCAATTCTTTTCACAATACGTGAATATCCAGGAAGAAGCCGGCAGTGGGAGGAGAGTCCAGCTGCAGCTGGTACCAAACAATATTGTCCTTGCTAAACAGCTGATCAACCATGTGAGGTAAATGTTCGCTGTGTCAGAACTTATTCAGCAAATGTGTTTCCATCTCCTCTTTTTTTTTTTTTTTAAATCCAAAAACCACCTCAAGCGAACGTAAAAACTTTTTTTGCAAAATTGATAAAGATTGAGGAAACATTAGCTACGTTTACATGGACATAAGTAATCGGATGTAAACACCCCATTCAGATTATTCTAATCCGATTCAGCTTGATCCGAATGAATTTGTAATCGGAATGAGAGGGGTGGTTTATGCTGATTGTTAATCCGAACAGCGTGCATGTAAACACTTAATCTGATCATTTTATTCAGATTGTGGAAAACTGGCCTGACTGCTCATGTTTTATGGCTTTTATCCACAGGTTTCTGCTCATTTTGTGGAGGAACAGCAGCGCTATAGTTTCCAGCAGCACCGAACTTTTCCTCATGTCTTTTCATTCAGTAAAGAAGGAAGACAAACAGCACCCCCCCACCCCCAAAAAATATATATACAGTGTGTGTGTGTGTGTGTGTGTGTGTGTGTGTGTGTGTGTGTATATATATATATATATATATATATATATATATATA